>RJWM01001009.1:0-173758 GCA_004363535.1 Dasyprocta punctata
AAAAAAGAAAAAAGAAAATGAAGCTGTTGCTTTTAAATGAAGCAGAGGTCTGAGAGGCTCCAACCAGAAGACAACTAGCCTGCCTTCCCGGTGAGTGCGCGACCAGCGCGGACTCCAGGGAGAGAAAGAAGTGCGTCCCGCACAACTACCGGCACCCAGACTAAGAATCAAGGATGTGAATCAAGGACATCCCACCCCCCCACCCCACCTCCCACCCCCCACCCCCATAAGCAACCTGCTGGTTCAGAGGACCGGCTAAATTGATAGCAACTAAGGTACATAAAGCAACTAAATGCTTGTATTGTTTGGTTGATATTGCAGTCCTGGAGCCGGCAGTCTGAGTATCTCTTTGGAGGATGACAGTATGCAATGTAGCAAATATGGGGAGTTTTCTACTGTCTTGTCTTTGAGGCCCAATATTGTTCTCATTATTTTGCTTTATTCTGATTAACTTTTTTTTTTGCTTTATTTCATATTCTGTTTTTATTGGTTTTATTGTGTTTTGTTCTTGGTTTGATTTTACTACACCTGTTGGAATGGTCAACTATTCTGAAAACAACAAGATATACTATAGTAGCTATTGTTTTCATAGTATCTTTCTCTGAAGTTCTGTACCAGTTCTACTGCTTTGTTTTGATTGACTTTGTTCTGTTTTGTTGGATTTTACTATCTTTAAAATAAAGAAAAAAGTTTAAATGAAGCAGAGTTCGCATTTCAGTAGCACCCATGAGGCTCTGAGTGCAACTCCCCATATCACACACACATAAAATTCATTAAAATGCAGACTTTCTAGGAGTTTAATTCTTGCAGAGACCTCTGAGAGATCCAGTCTCCTGGCCTCCATCTGCAGCCCGATGGGGTACAGCAGTGGACCCCAACTGTCTGGTTGGGGTCTGCACCCACTGTTGGAGAGGAAGTGCAGGAAGCAGCTGGGAGCACACTAGGCTTTGGGGATAGGGAGGCACGGGAGGGGACTCAGGAGGAGGCGAAGGGGCAAAGAGGTGGTACCTGAGGGCGGCAGGCCCCAACGCAATATGGGGAGAGAGCCCCAGCGGAGTTTGGGGGTCACAGAGGCTCCGTCTCTGGTCTTCCAGGAGGTGAGTGCTGGACCTCAGGACAGGTCACCAGACCTGGGCCTGGACCCCCCAGGATGGGCAGCCTTGATCAAGGATCAGCCACACAATGCCTGTTGAGTCTATGTGGTGCCAACCTCTGTCTCCCATGAGGTCGGTAACACTGTTCCTGGGTCGACAGGTACAAGTCCCAAGGTCCTAGGAGGCTGACCCTGGGCCAGGTTTCAGTGGGCAGAGGTTGAAGCCCAACGTGCAAGTGAAGGCACCCTCCAGCCTCAACTCAGCCCTGGGCCAGGGCTCCTTCCCCGCCAACCTGCTGGGCTCTCCACTCCACTGCTGCCACCCAGCACTTGCTCGGAGGGTGTAGGCCGGAGCCTGGCGGGCAGGTAGTGAGGACTCTGGCCCAGTCGTCTCAGCCACCAGAATGCTGAGCTCCACCAGACTACTTAGCAGCGCCCCTACCTACTCAGCCAGGAGGCCCGTGGCCACCCAAGCTCAGCTCCCTGATGTCCCTGGCCCTTCCCACAGCCCAGCAGCTAAGGGGCTCACACAGCAGGGGGCGCCCTCAGGAAACCGTCCTGAGCCCCCAGTGGCTGCTAACGCTTCAAGGACAATTGCCCACCTCTAGCAGCAGCCCTCCATGCCACACCCCTCTCTCTGGGCACCTCTCAAAAGAAAGCCCCCAGTGCAGCAGCTGCCCCTGAGGTCACTGTCCAGCCAGGGACACCCAAGGATGAAGAAGAGCCCGCCCGGTGGACCCGATGCCATGCCAACCCGTGAACACCTTCCCAGCCCCCCACGAGGGGAAGCAGCCTCACCGCCAGAGGGGCCTGGGACCCTGCCTGGTGGGCGCGCCCCACAGGAGGGGCCGCCCAAGTGTGCCAGGGGCTCTAGTGGTGGCTGCAGGCACAGAGAGGAGACCGGGCACAGGAAGGAGACCACCAGCAGCCGGTGGAATGGCAGGCTGCAAAGAGCCACGCAGAGGGAACCAACTCTGGAATTGGTTCCGGAAGAGGATCAGGTGCTGTCAGGGAAGAGGAGTGAGGAGGAGGGGGAGGAGGGACAGGGCCTAGCGGCTGATCTGGCTTCAGATGCCGGAACCGGCAGGCAGTGTGGGCTGGCTGTCCTCAAGGTGTCCAGAAGGAAGCAAAGGTTGCAGTGGCCAGCGGCAGCAGTGGGCAGAGGGCCTCCAACTCAAACCAGCCAGCTAGGGCGTTCAGGTGAGGGGCGCCAGATGCAAAGTGGCACCTTGGGGCTGAGCAGGGGGACACACACCTGTACAGGTCCCAGCACATTGGGTGCTGAGGCAGGAGGATCACAAGTTCAAGCCTAGCTGGGGCAACCTATCGACTTAGAAAAACCCTGTCTCAAAAATAATAATAAAGAGCCCAGGATGTAGCCCACTGCGAAGGCTCTGGGTGCAGTCCCTCCAGGGGAAGGGCGATCCCCGGGGCGCTCTCACCGGGCTGACAGCAGGGAGAGGCTGGGCAGGTGCAGGAGGGGGAACCCGCACAGCACTGCACGACTGCTGGCGCTGGGGCTGAGGGAGGCCGGGCCTGCGGGGCAGCACGGCCCCTAGGGCAGGAGGCCTCCTCTCCCTGCCGCCCCTAGCCCTCTGCTCCTCCCTGACCCGGGCGGTCGCGCCTCCTGCAGGGTAGATGCTGCTCCACATGTCCTGGCTCTGCGGACGGTTTGTGGGCCACTGCTGCCCTCTGCAGGAAGCATCGGGAACCACAGAATCACAGAACCGCGGGCACCCAGACCCTCAGCCGACCCTCCGCTTTAGAGACCGGACGGAAGGGAAAACGGTCCAGGCCTCGTCAAGATGGCAAGAGCAGGGCCTGGCTCCGGAGTCCCGGATGGCCCAGCCTGCTCCGAGGTAACGACAAGTGTCCTGCATTGTGTGCCATCTCAGAGACCTCGCTCGTCCCTGCCTCGGGCTGGTAAGGGCACAGAAGTGTCATTTCGTAGTTGAGGGCTGGACAGAGGTACAGATGTGCTCGAAAAGGACAGAGCTGGGGTCCAAGCCCCCGTGCCCCCGCCTCCTGCCCTGGCTGGCCCTTTAGCTGCGCGGGGCCTCTGCCCGGGTTCAGCCCCAGCACCCTGCCCTGTGGTCCTGGCCGCTTCTCCCTGGCACTTAGGAGACTGTGCCCTCTTGCTGCGTGCTGGTCCACCACCTGCCTCCCCCAGCCCCAGCCCATTAGACCGCGTCCTCCTGGCTCTTTGTTTGGTCCCAGAACCCCACCTCGATCAGGGAAAACCTCTCCAGTAACCGACTGGCCCCGACACCTCTAGAAGGCTGCAGTCCTGCTGGGCCTTCCCGCTGGGCTTCTGTCCCCACAGAGCAAGCTGCGGCTCTGCCAGCTCCAGCCGGGCCAGCCCTGCACACCAGGCCGCCCTCGCCCGCCCATCGAGCTGCCCGGGCTCCTGCCCAGCCCAGGACTGAACGCTGCCTCAGGTTTCCATGCCGCTCCCTTTGCCTGGGTGTCACTCAGACGGAACCACAGGACCTCAGGCAGAGGCCTTCCTTTTACACATGGGGCTTAGGGGAGGGGCCTGGCGCCCGGGCGCTGTCCTGGTCAGCGGCTTCCTGCACCGGTGAGTTCGTGGCTTCTGTGCTGTGAGGAGGTCGGGCCTGCGGGGAGTCGCTCACGGGCGCGGTGCCAGGAAGGGCACGTTCTTGTCCCCAGTTCCTCTTTCCCGTCTCGGCTTCCTGGCTGCCGTGAGGTGAGCAGCCGTCCTCCACCAGGCCCTTCCACCACACTGTCTCAGCCTTGGAGCCAGCTGACCATGGATGGAACCAGGAGCCAAAATAAAGCCCTCCTCCTTTTAGCTGTGGTGTCGGGTACTTTGTCCTGGGGAGGAGTGGGTATGGTTCTGATCACCTCTGATGGGAGAAGGCTTCTCACTTGTCCCCATTTCTACTCAAAACCAGAGAAAAGTGTTTATCTCAGGACAAATTCAGGTGGCCCAGAAATACCTGTCGTTCCCCACATCATGTGGCAACGTCCCTACCCCGCCTCAAGGAACAGAACTGGAGGAGGCAGGACCCCCGGGTTTAACCAGAAGATGCGATGGAAGGGCTGGGGCTGGCTGGCGTGGGGCTCAGTTAGGACAAACCCTGCCTGGCAAAGCCAGCCCTGCTCCTTTAAGAGCTACAGCTTGGACTCTGGAGTGCAGTGCGGGCTGGCAGGCTGCAGGGCCTTGGGTTTCAGTAAGTGACCTTTCTGTTGGCGCTGACTGAGGGCCAGTGGTGATGCCAGTGAGGGAGGAGGCGGGGCCCTGGGCCTGCTGCTTCCAGGAAGAGGCAGGCGACTTGGCAGCAGCTGGTCTCGGGGCTGTGTTGCTATTATAAATTCTAATAAGCGGGATTATTGCAGCACTTGTTCTTAAAGTTTCCCCAAGTCATTCCAGCCCGGCTGCGGATGGCAGCAGGATTGAGTCGAGTTTTCTTCTGGGCAGCAAGTGTTCTGAGCTCATCATTCACCCAAGGGCTACGTGCACTGCAGATCCCAGCCTCCCTTCTGCCCGGGCCAGGCTGAGCAAGGCCCTGTGCCCAAGTCCCCTGAGCTACAGGGCAGTCACAGTTGATTCCTGCGCCCAGTGGCTAAGTAGGCCCACTTAATGTCAAGGATTAACGGCGCTGGGCATGGTGGTACACATCCGTACTCCCAGCACCAGGATTTCAAGTTTGAGACCAACCTGGGCTACACAACAAATTCAAGGCCAGGAGGGAGTGGTGATGACAGACTGGTTTCAGGGAAGCATTAGTAACGCCCTCAGGTATGAGGCGGCTTCCGTAACTCCTCCTCTCGCAGGCTGAGCCACCCTTGCTGTGTGGGCCACGCTGAAGCTGCCTGGCCCCGTGCCAATCTGCTAGCGTGAACATTAGAGTCAGTGTTTCCATTATAAAATGCCTTTTCCCCCTGCAGCATCTAAAACCCGACTGTTAAATTACCCTCCGAGCTGTGGACTGGCAGTGTTTTTCTTTCTCTGGATGAGGGGTGTGCCCAGCCCAGTTCCCCAGGACTCACACCGGGGAGACCCTGCGCAGACCCGGCTGCTGCAGGTCACATGGTGAACGCAGGGCTGTGGGCTGTGGCTTGGAGCTGCCCAGCCAGGGAACTATCACCCTCGGCAGCGGCTTGCTAGGGACAGAAAATCTTAGAAACCTGTGGTGTCAAGGCCTGGAAAAAACAACAAAACTGGTACTGGCTAGGGGAAAAAATTCTACTGGGCAAGGCACCACCGACTAAGCTGTCAAAAACCCTGGATAGGACCCAGGGCCGCACAAGGAGAGGGAGGCAGGCAGCGTCTCTGGTCCACTCACAGCTCACACCGAAACGCAAGGCGACATGGTAGCCAGTGCTAAAACTCCTTAGTAACACTTTTTAATATATAAGAATCAAAAGTACAGCAGTTTTACAATGTAGGAAAATTTAATACATACTATATAAACAACATTATTTACATCAGAAATCACTAGGACAGTGGCATATTTTCACAAATATAAATTAATTACTGTTTAGTCAACAGGTTTTAAAAGTCCACAATTTTACAATAAAGAAAACCACCTGTCCCCAGTGAGGGGCGCAGATGGACTAAAGCAGCCTGGGCCCTCGGCATGGCTCTCTTCGCCACGCAGCCACCCCGGCCAGCGAGACCACTGTGCTGGGCCCGGGCCACCACTCCTGCTGACAAGTGGATTTGGTCTGTAGGGTTTCAGTGTCATCGTGTGAACTCCCAATGAATGCCCTTGCACCGCGAGGCCTGCACACGGGCCAGAGCATCTGCAGGGCAGCATGAGGCGTGTTCGGGTGTCCCTGTAAAGGGCGACGGAATGACGGAACAGGAGAGCAGGCCCAGGGCCATCAGGCCAGGCTCCCCGAGGGCCCAGCAGTCAGCCTGGGCTTCGCCTTGTCCTTTCCTAGCGCTATCATGCATCAGGTCCATTCTGGTTTACCTTGGCTTTTGGTGACGGTAACTCCCTCTTTGCTCAACACATTCTGTTCCCACCAATTCAAGAGCTTAAAGCCAGGCTCCATGGAATACAGTCCTCAAACTCCTGGGCACCTCCTCCCACTCAGAAGTGCGAGAATTTCTACCTGTGCAAACTTCTGTTGTGACTTAAGCATACACTACGCATACTGATTTAAATCAATGAGGAAGTGCTTCCTTTCTACCAACCCACTCTTCAGATATACTTCAACACCTAACATGGATGTTTACTGGAGTATACTGTAATTTCAGAATCAATGTAACACTGATCTGGCTGATACTGCCTCCTGCTACATCATATGGCACTAAAAGTCCTGAATGTGAACAAAAAAAAGGAAGTTTGTCTTTCCTCATGATGAGACATCTTTGGGAATAACCTGCATTTCCTATCAACTGGAGAGAAAAATCTTGGTGATTCGGTGCAACAATCAGACCCAGCAAGCCAACCTAGCCTTGCTCTTTGGCTTAGGCAGAAGAAACATAGGGTAGTGGCATTCTCATCAGCAAGAGGCTCCACCTCTGGTTTCCTTTTCACTGTGTAGCCAAGATGGAGACTGAATCCCCCATCTTCTCCAGGCAGTTACTGGGCTCTGCTGCGGGACATGAATGTACAGGTCCCACCAGCAAGCCAGAATACCATGAGGAAACAAGGTGTTGGGTCCGCCCAACCTCCAGCACAAGCTGCAGACCTGGGCTCCTATCTGGGAAGCCAAGTAGGGAGCAGTGGCCCAGCACCCCGTGTCTGTTCCCTGGGGAGACACCGCCAGCAGGTCTTGGTGGAGGTGCTAGTGGTGCTGCCCAGGACGAGGTCAGCATAGTTCAGTGGGTTTAACCCTGCACATGCCCAGGGCAAGGGCTTCATCAGCTCTGCGTCTGCACACTTAAGAGGCACACTATTCTTTAAATTAGTGTTTCTGCCTCCCTCTACAAAGGCTTTGGATGCTTTAGGAATACTGGCAAACTATACTGAAGATGAATTTTTAGAAGGCCCCAGTATCAGTACACTGAAAGGAGCCTTCTTCATGGAGCAACCACCCGGCCCCCAGTCCTGACTCAATTCAACTTGAGCATGATTCTTACCATCTATAAGTCAGCTACCCTGTCCTTGGATGCTTCCTATCTTGGAAAACAATTAACATAGGTTTATACTTTATAGATCTTACTCTAAAAGAAACTGAGTTTTAAACTCTAACGACCTCCAGCTAGCAGTGGACACTTGCTTACCACAGGTAACTGATTTGTCTGGCCACTCCACGAACGCCAGGAGATGCACGGTTCTGTCTAGTGCACTTCTTGGAACAGCGCAAGGGAACTAAACTGCAGCAGAAGTTGCTGGCCTACTCCAACACTGAAAGGCACCCCCTCACTAGTGCTCCTGCCCTGCCCACTGCTTCCCAAGGGTCCCCGCCCCAGCTGTGAGCAGCTGGCTGGCCGGCGAGCCCATCTGCTTGGCCACTCCTTCCCTCCTCAGCACAGGACTCAGCAGTCAGCTCAGGACTCCTGTTCCCTGGCCACAGTATCCCTCCCCACTCCACCCGAAACCCCGAGGCTCACTCCCCGATGAGTAAGACCCACGCTGATGACATCACTGCTGCCTGACTCACGGCTGGAAGTCAGCAAGGACCTGACTCTCCTCAGCACAGAGGGAAAAAGGAGGCCCACCCAGGAGACCGAGGCTTTGAAATGTACAGACAGTACGGGAATTAGTGTCGGCAGGGAGGAGGCCAAAGAGGGAGATGCTTCCCTCTGCCCATCCTGGTCCCACCCCATCCTGTAGGTTTCACGTGTGGGGCGAGCGCCTCACTTCTCCCAGGAAAACACCTGCCCCCCTTCAAGTCCTAGACGTGAGACCTCACTCTCGCCCCAGCCCTCCCTCCCATCAGCAGCATCCGTTACACTGTAATGAACCCATCACACACTGTCCAGCAAGTCTCGGCAGCATTCACGCACCAGTGACTTCCCCTGACCACTGCACCGAGTTCCTGGGGACACTGAACCTGGTAGCAAAACATTCACACTCAGAGATCCCCAATTCCTTCACTGGAGAACAGCCCAATGAAGCTGGTATGCAAAAGTCACCGCTCCTCCTAGCACCCATCAAGGTGGGAGGCCTGAGCCAGGCTGGAGTCTGGTGGGGCCAAAGTGCAGGAGTGGTTCCCAAACCAAAGCCGGCCACCAAAGGCCTCCCGGCTCCCTGAAGTGCTCCTTCGGCCAGTGAGGGCCAGCAGCAGTATGTCCAGAAGCTCCACCCCGGGTCCCCAAACAGGCCACTAGCCCAAAGCGTCCTCATGCTTAATGACTTCTGCTCTCCCCTGCCTGAGCTGTCCTTTATGTTTTCCGAACGTTCCAGTTATAATCGGGGTTGTTTTTCTGTTCTAGTGATCTCTCCAAAGGAGACCTATGATCCAGGGGAGACTTGGAATCGTGAGGAGATTTCTGAGAAGGGGGTGAGCGAGGATCCGAGCCTGCAGGGTGCAGTGGGGGTAGCGGCTGTTTATATTCCCCCAGTTTGTCTGTGTGGAAAGAGCGATAATGGTCTGAAGGTCCCTGGCCATGGTAGCCCATAGGTGGGCGGTGATCAGACATCCGTCGGAAATCCTGCTGGTGGTAATTCTGAGGCCTAAACTCGTCAGATCGCCTCCGCTTGGAGTCATGATGGTGTCTGAAACAGAAATACAAGGATTAGCTGAATGTCCAAAGCCAGATTTTCATCCACCTCCTTTTTCATGTGGTGTTAGTGACTGGACCCAGGGCCTCGCACATTAGGCAAGGACTCTACCACCGAGACACCCCCACCCTCCCATTCACTTCATCATCTACTTCCTCATATGCTCAATGAATTAGCAATCAAAAAACAATTAGCCATGTATGGGAGCACACTCCTATAATCCTAGCAGTCTGAAAGCTGAGGTAGGAGGACTGCTTTGAGTTCCAACTCAGCCTGGGCTACACAGTGAGTTCAAGGCCAAAAAAGTAGTAACAGAATCATTTTCTATTTACTGGCAAAATACATCATATGAGGCCATCATACGAGGCCAGTGTGTTCTCTCTACATGGTGGCCTGCCCTCACGCTGTAGGGTGTACTGTTCTTCCTTTTACTTGGCCTAAACTTGCTCTGCAGAGCCTGTCTCTTTTTCTACCTTTAATAAAACTTTGTTATCATTTTAAAAAAAAATCCTATGAAATGACAGAATTCTATAGTGATGCAAGCACACGTGAACAGTTAGTTGACTATGTAAACTCTTTGTCCCTCTCAGAAAATAACTGTAAATATTTTCATATCCTTTAACCAAGCTCAGAAGACCCACAGAAATTATTTTGTAAGATAACAGTAATAGCAAAACTCACAATCAACAACAGAGTAATAAAATTATTTTTAAATTGGCATTCAATGAGAAGAGAATTCAGATTTTTAACCTAGACCCTGATAAACTTCTTGCTATGCCATTAAAATAGAATCTGTACAACTCAACAACAGAAGGATGAACAACCCAACTAAAAAACAAAGGGCTTGAATAGACATCGCTCAAAAAAACAAACAAAAAACCCATACACTATGTGCACCCATGTTTGTAGCAGCACAATTAGTAATAGCTACATCTTGAAAACAACCCAAATGCCCATCAACTGAGGAATAGATAAAAAAGATGACAGTCAGATACCAGGCCCCTCAGCACGCAGACTGAGAGACAAGAAGAGCCACGGTTCCTCCGCTCCCCTCATATCCACCCCCCTCCCCCATGAGCGACCAGCTGATTCGGAGAGACACAGGCTGAGACGATAGTTACTAAAATAAAATACAACTTGACGCTTGTAGTGTTTACTGTTTCACTGACTTTGTAGGCCTAAAGCTGGTAATCTGATCATCTATTTAGAGGATAACTATGCAGTATAGCATCTATGGGGGATCTCCTCCTGGTGGTGGAAGCCATGGTTAAGTCCCTGTTATCTTGTTTTAAAGTGCTGTACCATTTTCATTGTTTTCTGTGGTTTGGTTTTATTCTGCTCTGTCTTGTTCGATTTGATTGTATCTGATGGCATGGGCAGCTATTTCAAAGATAACAAGATATATTATGGTAACTATTTTGGATTTACTATTATCTTGTTTTGAAGTCCTGTACTGCATTCGTTGTTTTGTTTTTACTGGTTCTACCCTGTTTTGTTTTGCTTGATTTTCCTATGTTTGATGGCATGGGCGACTATTTTGAAGACAACAAAGAGGCATTACGGTAGCCATTGTTGATTTTCTATGTTTTGAAACCCTGTAACACTTACACTGTTTTGTTCTGATTGCCTTTATTGTTTTATTTTGCTTGGTTTTATTCTCTTTAAAATTAAAAAAAAAATTTTTTTTAAAGATCCAAAATGTACAATAGATACTGAGAAAGTGAAAGAAACTGCTCAAAATGAAAGAACAATGGGTATGGGGGAAAGGAAAAAAGAAGGGAAAAGAAAACAAATACGTACATACACACACACACACGTGTGCACGCAAGACAGCTAAGATAATTGTACTGCTAATTCCATTCACTGAAAGGAACAGTTAGTGCTTGTATTGTTTGATCAATTTTGCATGCCTGTATCTGGTCATCCGAGCAACTATTTTGAAGATTAAAAAAAGCAATATAATAACCATTGTTAATTTCCTATCATTTTGTTTTGAAATTCTGTATCATTTTTGTTTTTTATTCTTTAAAAAAAGAAAAACACCACACAAATGATTGATAAGCCCAGTAAAAGATGTTCAACCTCAATAATCAGCAGGGAAATGCAAATCAAACCCACAATGTTACCCTTACACCTCTTTAAGCAAAGACAACCTCTTTAATGACTGGTGCTGGGAAAACTGGATATCCACATGCAGAAGATTGCGAGTCTACACTCATAAATCTCACCAGGCACTCAACTAAAATCAAAATGGGTCAAAGATCTAAGTGGTAAAACAGAAACATTTAATCTGCTAGAAGATAAAATTTTGCCAACTATTCCTCAAATAAAGAACTAACATCAAGAATATATAAAGAACTAAAGAAAAAAAAATCAGACTTCTCAAAATAAAAGACCCAATCGAAAACTGGGCAACCAAAAATGAATAGACACACCTCAGAAGCACAAATGGCCAATAAATAAATGAAAAAATGCCCATCATTGCTGGCCATCAGAGAAATGCAAAATAAAACTAATACTGAGATACCATCTTACCCCAGAAAGAATGGCTATCATTAAAAAAAACAAAAAAAACAAACAAAAAAAAACCCAAAAAAACACGCACAGCCATAAAATTCTAACAATAACAAATGCTGGTGAGGATGAAGGGAAAAAGGAATTCTTCTACACCGTTGGCAGGAACAAAAACTAATACTACCACTTATGGAAATCAGTGTGGAGAGTCCTCAAAAAACTAAAACTAGAAATTCCATTTGAACTAGCTATCCTCCTAGGGATCTTCTCAAAAGAGTTAAAAATCATGTTACAGGGTTGCATGCATATCCATAATTTATAGCAGCATTATTTATTACAGCTAGATCTTGGGAACAGCATATGTCTATCAACAAATGGATAAATAAAGAAAATGGTATTTATACATAATGGAGTATTGCTCTACCAGTAAAAAAGAACTTGAGGCATTCATAGGCAAATGGATACAACTTGAGAACATAATGTTAAGTGAAGTGACTCAGACATACAAGCTTAAATATTAATTTCTCATATATTAGAAATACAACACATATATATATACACATACATACACACACAATAGCTAGCAAACTAGAAGATAAATGAGAATTAGGGAGAAGATCTAATACTTCCCCAAATTACCTGTATCAATTGTTTTAAAAATATTTTAATATATATAACGTGTTTCATTTATAGTACACTAGTTTATCTTAGTTCACTGAATAGAAAGTCTTTTGTTATTTGTTTCTTCTTTGTAAAAATCTTTTAGGCGTATGTCTTATATTCTGAGTAACTACTTTGAATATAATGATACATAGTGTATTAACCATTGTTCTCTTTATTTGGTAATGAAATTTTGTTCTAGTTTTTCATAAAATAAAAACACAGAAACAAGGGAGTTGGGGGTTTAACTCAGCGGTACAAGCACCTGCCTGGCAAGCATAAGGTCATGAGTTCAATCCTCAGTACAATAAAAAAAAAAAAAAAAAAAAAAACACAGAAACAAAATAAAAATAGCACGCACCTAGCACCTATCTAGAGACACTAATTCTTTTGTGAGGGGGGAAAAAATCCCAGGACTAAAGTAGCCCCTTGGAACTGAAAAACTAAGAAAAGCTACATTTTAAGGACAGAAAAGAAAAAAAAAATACCATTTCACATTCATTACAATGGCTATATTTTAAAAATAATTAATAGAAAATAAATGGAGAAGATGTAGAAAAATTACAATTTTTATACACTGTTGGTAGGAATATAAGATGCTCTGACCGCTGTGAAAAAAAATGCGGTGGCTCTTAAAATGTTAAAGAACTACAATATCATTTAAATAATTCTACTCCCAGGTATGTATCAAAAAGAACCTAGAAACAGACACTTGTACATCAATATGCATTGCAGCATTATTCACCACAGCCAAAACAGCCACCACCAAATGAGTGGATAAACAAAGGTGGGACTGTATATATCCGTGTGGATATACAACACAGCATTCAGTCATAAAGTGGAACGAAGTAATAATACAGGACCCAGTGTGCACAGCCCTTGAAAACATTACGTGAGAGAAACCAAACACAAAAGGTCACGTTATAGGATTCCTTCTATATGCAATGGCCAAACAGGCAAAGCTACAGTGATAGAATACAGATTGGTGGTTGCCAGGGACTGAGAAAAAAGAAACAATGAGAAATAAAAGCTTCACTGTTATGGGGTTTTCTTTTTTTTGTTTTGTTTTGTTTTTGTTTTGTTTTTTCTGGTACTGGGGATCAAACTCACAACCTCATGCGTGCCAGGCAGGCACTTGTGCCACATGGAGCTAAACCCCTGGCCCCATTTATGAGGTTTTCTTTGAGGTGATAAAAGCAGTGTGGAACTACACAGAACAGGGGACCACACAACACTATGGATACAACAATGACACTGCCTTTTTTCATTTTAAAACGGTTCGTTTATGCAGTGTAAATTTCAGAGACAGAGACAAACAGTGAGAAACTGAGTGACTTCAGATTCTAGTCAAGATGGAGAGACAGGGTCCAGATTTATTCTCCTGCCTGAAGAACCAGGACAAAAACCAAACCAAAGCAAACCAAACCAAACGAGACCTGTGGTTTTCAAGACACAGATGAAGAACAGTGCTCCATGAATGACAGAAAGCAATGAGATGAGCCTTCTAACAGTCCTGACTGCAGCCCTCCACGTCTGTGAGCTAGTGAGGGAGAAAGGCAGGGAGAGTGCACAGACTGCCGGCGGGCAGAGGCGGACAGAAGGGCAGCAGCGGAGATCTGCAGAGCCCTCTGCAAGTGCACAAGGGAACAGTGCTTTAAGGGCCCCTATGAGGAAACTGCCCAAGGCCAGGGAGCAAAGGCAACAGTCTGTCCTCACCAGCCAGAACAAACCCCCAGATTCAAAGGGCCTGGGCCGCTGCAGGGGCAGGCAGCAATTAGCCCTCAACTGAGCTCCGCTCCAATTCCGCCTAACAGTTTGTTGGCAAGACCTGGAAGAATCAGTACTTCCAAGTAACCTGTGTCTTATAATAAATATTCAGAATATTTACAGAAATGCAAAAAGCACTCCACAGGGTAAATTTTACCTGGCATCCAAACAAAACTACCAGGCATGGAAAGCACCAGGGCAATAAGGCCTATGAGAAGATTAGTCAGTCAAGTCCAACCCAAACTCACACAATCAATAGCAAACAAGTAAAACAGCTTTGATGACTGTATTCCAGATTTTGAAAAGTTAGAGACATAGGAGATTAAGAAAGAAAAGAGAAGAGAAGAGAAGAGAAGAGAAGAGAAGAGAAGAGGGAAGAGGGAAGAGGGAAGAGGGAAAAGGGAAAGGAAAAGGAAAGAGGGGAGGGAAGGAGGAGGAAAAGGAGAAAAGGGGGAGGGGGAGGAAAAGGAGAAAAGGGGGAGGGGACCAAAGACAAGATTCAGGACTTTTAAGAAATAAAACTACTATCTTTCAAATGTAAAATATCCTGGATGGTTCCATAAGGTTAGACATTAAAAAAGAAAATATTAGTAAGCTTGAAGATGTAACAATGGAAACTAACCAAAATGAAACAGAAAACAATTTTGAATAAGTTGTCAGAAAACATCAAGCAAAATAAATGTAAGTAAAACTAGAATTTTACTAGGGAACCAGAAAGAATATATGAAAAATATTGAACAATTTTCTAAATTTTACAGATATGATAAACCTACAAATCCAAGCAACAATTACCAAGCACAAAGGTACATGAGAAAAAATATATATGTCATAAACAGGGATTAAAAAGGTGGCATTACATAAGGAACAAGTGGATTTTTTCCTTCCTTCTCTTGCTAGTCCTGGGGATGAACACAGGGCTTCATGAATGCCAGGCAGGCGCTCTACCACTAAGTCAGGTCCCCAGTCCAAACGACGATTTTTTCATCAGAAATCGTGCACACAAATTATTGAAAGAAACTGTTAATCTAAATTTTTTTTTTTTTTTTGCCGCACTGGGGATTGAACTCACAGCCTCCCACCTGCCAGACAGGCGCTTAAGCCACTGAGCCAAACTCCCAGTCCTAGTTTTTTGAGGCAGGGTTGCACTGTGTAGCTCAAGCCGGCCTCGCGCTCACATTGTAGCCCAAGCGGGCCTCGAACTCACAGTGCTCCGCCTACCTCAGCCTCCCGAGTAATCTAAAAATTTATACCTAGCAAAAACATCTTTCAAAGATGAAGGCACAATAAACTCTTTTTTAGACACAAATCCAAAGGTGACAAAACTTGTCACTAGCAGACCCATAGAAAAACAAAAGTCCTTCAAACAGAAGAAAAATGATAGCAGACAGATCAACACAAAGAGACAACCAAAGTAACTGTTCAGGCACAAAGGAAGGCAGGGCAAGTGCCCACCAGAGTCCGACAGACAATATGGAGGGGCAGCAGCAAGGGTAATAATTTCTTCTTTTTCTTGGTTTTTTTTCTTTTGGTAGTGGTTTTCAAGGAGACAACTGATAAACTGCAGCTGCTGCTCAGCTAATGCAGCCTGGGTTTCCAGATCTTCCAAAAGATACCAGGACACTGACATGTATGGACACAACTTTTCCATCTTTTTTTTTTTTTTTTTTTTTTTGCAGCACCAGGGATTGAACTCACAACCTCACACCTGCCAGGCAGGCACATAAGCCACTGAGCCAAACTCCTGGCCCTCAACTTGCCCACCTTAAATTCAAGTACAATCTAAACCAAGCATGTCATGAGCCCAGAGAAAACCAAAACTACTAAGAGATTAAATGCATAGCCAAGTCCTGCATTTAGGAAGACCAGGTAAAACCTTTCCATACTTGCTACCTCTCACACTTCAAAATCATAGCTCATCATATATACCACTGACAGTGCTGCTCAGCAGTAGAGAGGGCACAACTTCTAAAGGACCTGTCTGCCACAAGGCAACAGGGACCACAGTGCGCTCGCTACCCATCTCAGAATCCTGGTTGCCTATTATGGCTGAGAGCCAAGTGTAAAGCCTAGCAATTTTTGTTGCTGGCTCCAGTATTTTATGGCTACTGCTTGGTAGATTTCCTTAAAAACAAGCAAAAAAACTTTTCTTGCTCAGGTGAAATAAACCACAAAAGACTTCCTATGACCCAAAGAATAAAACATAAAGCCTATAACCTGGCATTCATCACACCTGCTTATCCTCTGGGCGACCTCCTGGAGGCTCTTTCCTGGCCTGAGCCTAGGATGCCTATTCCATTCCTCTCTGCCTGACTCTCAGGGCCCAGATCAAGAATCAGGGGTCTCTCCTCTTCCCCAGCCCACAGCAGAACTCCCAGGAGAATCTCAAAAATTCCCACTTCCAACCATCACCCAGCACACAGCAAACAGCAGCTGGCTCTCATCAAGACTCCCTGAAGATGTGCAGGTTGCAGTGACATCTGATCAGACCGTGACTGACACAAGGCAAGACATTCAGTTAACTGTCTGACACACAAATGGATGTGTGCAGGCCACCATTCTTCCCTCCTACAGACAGTCAGCTCCTGGTGTCTCAGAACTCTGCACACCTGTCATAGTAGTCTCTATGGCCCCGGTGGTCTCGGTCACTGCTGTACTGATCGTATGGCCTCTTCCTGGACAAATTGTTGGGCCGATAGCTTCCAGAACGGTGGGCATCCACATGGCGCCGGTCACCATAGTGGTGGTCCTTGTACCAGTGCTGTTCGTACTGATGGTGCCGGTCACTGCCCCAGGGTGGATTGTTGTTGCCAGCACCATAGTTGAACTTTCTTTCCCTCTGCCAGTCTCCTCGATCTGCAGGAAAAGAGTGATCTCATGACTATGAGAAATGGCCGAGTCTGACTTTCAGTAAAGTCTGAACTGAAAGGCTGACATGTTACAGACAGTAATTTCTTCCTTTTAGGCTTTGTTGCTGCTGGTTAACACACCAGTAATGAGTCCTAACATTCTCCTCTCCCCTCAACTTTTCAGGCAAAGAAAACTCACCACCCCCATCTGCTCTTAAAATCTCAAGAACTACTGCTTTACATTTTCTATATCTGCTTACCACCCAACCTGTGGCAGATCCTTAAAAGACTATACTCAAAAATTCAAACCTGAACAGTAGTTGAGAAAATACTGCTACAGTTTTACAGTGGCAAGATGATAACCCAGTTACACATTCAGAGTTTATTTGCCCTGCTGATACCGTAAGTTGTGCCTGGTTTTGGAAAGTCTCCCCCCACCATACCTACTAATTCTACTATTCTTTCCTAGACGGCAACAAAAAAAAATGGACTTCCCCCCTTCTGTGAAAAGTAACTCCTCTATTTAGCTTCTGTAGCCTCCTTATTCCCCTAAGAAAAACACTCGCACTTACTAGACTCAGAAAAGGTGGTGAAGACACAGAAGCCCAGGGATGGAAACTGTGGTACAATGAACTGTAGCCCTCAAAGTATGTGTCTTCCAGTCCTGTGACTACTTAGAAACAGGCTCTTACAGAGGCAGTTAGACTTGGAGATGAGATCACCTTGGATTCAGGTGAGGCCCTGAATTCAGTAAGATAGTTTTTTTACAAGAAAGGTGAAAAGAGACATGAGACACAGAAGCAGCCCATGTAAAGATACAGGCGCTGCAAGTCAAAGCCCCAGAAGGAACCTACTCTGCTGACACTTCCGTTGCAGATGTTTGACCTAAAATATGAAGTGTCAAGTCACCCAATGCATGGAACTTTATTTTATGCAGCCTTAGGAAACTAATACTTGGAATTAATGAGAAGGAACTCTGTGGAGTCATGGAAAATCCATCTTCTGCCTTCCTTTGTCAAGATTAAAAAAAAAAAACTTGCCACCACATGAATGTCACTACTCATTTTGTTGGCCTCTTCTGCTGGCCTCCTAGCATTTTTCTACACAGCCAAGCTATGTGATCAAAGAACCCATGCAGTCCAGACACTGATCTAGTAACAGAATGTACTGTCAACCAGTGGCCTAAGTATTGTTGATTCCAGTGGGTCAGATCAGAGGACCACAAAGCTTTTAACTATTTAACTTTAAAAGAGGCTGCAACATGTAAGGATCATTTGAAGAGAGCTTCAAATTAAATGGAAAGACTTCAGAATGTCATTGTCTGTGGTACAGTATCAATGCCTACAACTCAAGCCAAGTCATTTATTTCCAGAATAAACCCAACTGCCTTTTCTTTCTTCTTCAACCCTCTTTAGGTAAGTCAAAGACTAGAAAGTACTGAGCTACTAACACGTTCCCAACAACTTGAACCATCAGTGACATGCATGACTGTACCATCAGGCAGCCTGTAACACTAGTGATAGAAGTGGGACAGTTATGAATGTACCACACCAGTGATTCAAATTTCCTGGCAGCAAGACATGCAAATTAAATTACATTCCCATCCTGAACATGTTAAAGGGCTGAGAAATTCAGCATTTCGACAGAACACTGTAAGCTAAACAGGAAGTTCTTTTGAAAGATTCAGAATACAAGTAACATCAAACAGTAACACAAAAGCCTAATATCAAAAGCTAAGTATACCCAATATGACTGGATCTAAGAACATGGATATATTTCTCAATCATCCTGTACAGGAGTGATGTCACAGTTGTGATTCTGAGTACAGAAGTTAAGAAATATCTGGGCTTTCCCCAGGAAGACCACTGCTGGTGGAATGAAAAACCAGCAGAGATTTGGCACAGGGGTGCAGTGCAAGGTGAGGGTCTCTCTAGGCTAGAGTGACAGTGGTGGCTACAGGGGCTTCTAACACAGGGCCAGCTCTGCCCACAGCATCTGCTGAACCACTGAAAAGCAGAGCAGCTTGGGGACGGTCTCACGGTGCAGCTGAACCTGTGCTAGAGGGGACGGCCGTACACCGTGCAGAGCTCAGGCCCACAACAGTAGGGAGCCCAGGAGCCAGGCTGAGAGAGCAGCTTGCCCTCCGTGTGCCCAGGGCTTCACCAAGCTGTGAAACACCACACTCCCTGGGTCAGACCAAAGTAACCAGGCCTGTCAAAAGGACAGGTCTGCTATGACCCAAAACAGGAACGGAGGAAAAAAGCACATGACAGAAAAACTCAAAATAATCAGATATTAAAGGGGTTGGGGGACATCAAAGAATTTAAGAAACTATAATAGTTTTTGAAAAGAGGAAAAGATGGATAAAATGATTTTTTTTCATAAATCTTGAGAATTCTATCAGAAGACTTCAATGTAGTTTTTTAAAAACTTCCAGAACTGAAGTTCAGGAAAAAATATATTTTATTATGGAATACTTGAATCTCTGTAAAATAAATTTCGCACGAGGGTTGAGGCAGACTTTAATTTTGTTTTTTGTTTTTCTGAGAGGTCTATCATTATAGTCTAGACTGGCCTCAAACTCACTCTGTAGCCTAGGCTGGTCTCAAACTTGTGTCAATACTCCTGCCTCAGCCTCTCAAGAGCTAGGATTACAGTTGTATACCACCACACCCAGCCTGAGGCAGACTTTTTAAATCTTATTCTATAGTTTTCCCTTTCTTATTTTTCACTTTTGTTTTGTTTGTTTTGGTTTGTTTTTTTGGTAGCGGGGATCAAACTCACAACCTCGAGCCTGCCAGTCAGGTGCTTATTAGGCCATGAGCTAAATCCCTGGCCTTATTTTTGACTTTGTTTTTTTATTTTTTTTTATTTTTTTTTTTGCGGCACTGGGGATTGAACTCACAACCTCGAGCTTGCCAGGGCAGGCGCTTAAGGCACTGAGCCAAACTCCCGGCCCTGGTTTTTTGAGGCAGGGTCGCACTATGTAGCTCAGGCCGGCCTTGCACTCGCGTTGTAGCCCAAGCTGGCCTCGAACTCACAACGCTCCACCTACCTCAGCCTCCCGAGTGCTGGGATTAAAGGCGTGTGCCACCACGCCCGGCTTCTTATTTTTGACTTTAAAAGTAATTCAAGATCACTGTAAACTGTGAAGCAATAGGCAGTGGGTAAATCACTAACTTCTCCAATCACCCTACATTACCATCCTAAGGTAACGGTTATTAAAGAGCTAGCCATGCGTGGCAGTGCAGGCCTGTAATCCCAGCACCCAGGAGGCTGAGACAGCAGTATCACTGCCAGTTTGAGGCAACCCAGGACTACAAAGTTAGTTCAAGGCCAACCTGAACTGCACTATGAAAACTTGTCTCAAAAAACAAAAGTCAGATGTATGTGTTTTCACATCTTTCTAACGCGCAAGTATTTCAAATATAAACTGAAAACTAGTTTGATGCTTCCACAAAAGCTAAACAGAATTATCACGTGAATCAGCAATTCCACTCCAGAGTCTGTACATAAAACAAAAGTACCCAGGGCTGTGGAAGTAGCTCAATGGCAGAGCACTTGCCTATCATGAATGAGGCCCTGGGTTCAATCTCCAGCACCACAAAACACACCATGCAAATACACGTCTACATTAGTATTATTTACCAGTTAAAAGTTCAAACAACCAAAACGTCCACCAATGAATAAATAAAACATGGTACACTACACAATAGAATATTATCCTGCCACAAAAGGGAACGGAGTGCTGACCCACGCTACAATAAGGGTGATGCTTAAAAAGCATGCTAAGTGAAAGAAGAGAGTCCAGAGGGTCATATGCAGTTTACAGGAGATATTCAGAATAGGCTAGTCCCCAGAGATGGACAGACTGGTAGCTGAGGGGTTGGAGGGATGGGAAGCAGGAAGAGACCACTTACCAGTAAGGGATTTGCATTTGGGGTGACAGAGAAATTTTGGAACTAGATACTGGTGGCGGTATGACACTGTTTGTTTTTTGTCTTTGTGAGACAGGGTCTTACTACCAAGTTCAGGCTGGCCTTGAGCTCACTGCAGCCCAGGCTGGTCTCGAACTCACAACGATCCTCCTGCCTCAGTCCTGAGTGCTAGGATTACAGGCATGTGCCACCATGCCTGGTGGTATGACATTTTGAATGTTCCTTAGTAACACTGAACTGTTCACCTACAAAAGGTGACACATAAATTTCACCTCGACAAACCTGAAAGTACACATGTGCATATGTACATACATGTACACATGGACCTTGGTTGTTGCTACTGCTTATCTTTCCAACTTTTTTTTTTTTTTTTTTTTTTGGTGGTACCAGAGATCGAACTCACAATCTCACATCTGCCAAGGCTTAAACCACTGAGCCAAACTCCCGGCCCTATTTTTTCAAGGCAGGGTTGCACTATGTAGCTCAGGCCGGCCTCGAACTCACAACGCTCCACCTACCTCAGCCTCCCAAGTGCTAGGATCAAAGGCGTGTGCCAACATGCCCGGCTCCAACTTTTTTTTTAATTTAAAAAAAAAAAAAAGCCAACTTATTCTGCTACTCACAACTGTATTTTTCCTTTTCATAGGTCCCTGAAGGGCTTACTGCTGTCAAAGACTTATGCCATTAGATAGTTCAGATTATTTTCTAAAAAGACTGTAACAATTCCTACTAAAAAAATTCCTACTTTTAACAACCAAAATGCATTGTTCCTTTTTAATTTTTCTGCAGATCTGAAGGGGTTAAAAAAAACTGCTAAAATTATTGCTTCTTTAATTAATACTTCCTCAATAACAAGGCTGGTCGTTCACAATTTGAGCTTTCTCAGATTCTAACAGAATTTCCTACCCACTAAACTCTTATCTTTTTTTGTTGCTGTTGTTAAAATGCTCAAGCCCTTCAGAATTTACTCTTTTCCTACTCAAATCTCTAAAACTTTAATTCCATCTATTTTGAGCATTGATTCATAAAAACAATTTTAAAATACTTTTGACAAAAATTTTATATATACATATATATAATGTACAACATGTTCTGAAATGTGTACCATTATGGAATAGTTAAATTTTACCCAACGAACATGCATTATTTCATGTACTTATTTTTTGTGGTGAGATCATTAACATCTCTCAGTGGTTTCCCAAGATAATACAGTGTTATTAACTACAGTCACCACTTGGTGCAACTAATCTCTTGAATTTAATTCTGCATATCTAACTGAAATTTTGTATTCTTTGACCACCATTTCCTCCAAATCCACTCCTGGCTCCTTGGTCCCTGGTAACCACTGATTCAACTATTTAAGATTCTCCATGTAAGTGAAATCATATAGTATCTGTCTTTCTGTGCCTCCTTTCTAGGACTGAACATAACATCCTCTAGGTTCATCCACAATGCTAGAAATGGCAGGATTCCTTTTTCTTTCTTTGGAGACAGGGTCTCACTATGCAGTTCAGGCTGGTCTTGAACTATGTAGCCTGGGTTGGCCTCAAACTCACAGCAGTTCTCCTTCCTCAGCCTCCTGAGTGCTAGAATTATAGGTATGCACCACCACGCCTGGCTAGGATTTCATTCTTGCTGCATAGTACTTCACTGTGTACACATGCCACATTTTCTTTACCAGCTCATTTGCTGGTGGACAGTTGGATCGATTCCATATATTAAATATTGTAAACGAACATGGTACAATAAACACAAGAACACAAACATCTCTTCAATATACATGGTATGATCAAAAACTACAGTGTTTTAAGTTTTTCAAAAAAAAAAGTTTCAGTAAAAGACATACTGCGTATTAATCTCCCTCAAAAATACTCATGTCTTTAGTTGCATTGTTGTAACTGCCTCAATGTCCTGAATCAATTCAAAACATTTATCTTTCATAACCATTTTGATTTTGCAGAAGTCGCACAATGCCAGATCTGGTAAATACGGCAGACGAGGACACACTGTACTATTTTCACACACCTACCTTCCCACTGGATGGCAGTTGCCAACAGCGTTCACTGTGTTTTTATCACAACTCAGAGACATGAAAGAGGACTTTCAGAACTGCTTCAGAAACTGACAATAATAGGATAAATGTATTCTTAGAGAGGAGCAGTATTTTGAAGAAGACTGATGGCAATCTGTCTTTTACAGCAATAGATTTTTTTTAAACATTCCCCACATTCTTTGATCATCCTTTGTACTGATTTCATTTCCTCTAGAAATATACCCAGCAGTGAGATACATGAATCATACGGTGGTTCAAGTTTTAGTTTTGTTAACAACCTCCGAATTCTTTTCTATAATGGCTGTACCAATTTAAATTCCCACGAACTACAAAGTTTACCTTTTCTCCACATCCTTGCCAATTCTTATTTTGTTATCATTTTGATAATGGTCGTCCTAGAAGGTGTAAGGTGGTATCTCACTGTAGTTTTAATTTATATTTCCTTGAATTGTGATGTTGAGCATTTTTTGTACACTTCTTGGCCACTGGTATGCCTTCTGTTAAATCAAACTTGTGAAACTAAGAGGGATGTGAAGGAAAGTTACCTAAGCTGCACTGATGCTAGCCAAAAGGTCAGAAGACCAGTCCTGAGACAGAGTCGCTCAGCCACCAGCAGCATGGCCAGAGAGCAATTGGAAAACTTCACTGGACTTACAGAGTTTAAGATGTTTTAAAATAAAATTCTGGGAAGCAGAGAGGTTATTTACATTGAACCTACACTGGTTATAGCTAAGAGGGGCAGGACAACAAGTGGGCAAAATCCTGGGACAGGAGATTAGTCCACAAAGAGAAGTTTTTGCTGCTTCTTGGATGATTGGTTGGTTGGTTCCAAAAACAGAATGTGAATTGGCCTTGAATGGTAATCTTCAGCATAGAGGAAAGACTATGGAGCAGCTATTTTTCTTTGTTGGTAAGTTTGAAGCTGTGAGGTAAACATCATCTTTGCTTATCTTTCTTCCCTCCATCCTCTGCCTGTAACTTAACTTGGAACATCTCAGAATTCTTCTCTTACCACCTTTTTTTGAGAAATGCCTATCCAGGTCTTTGCCCAGTCTTTAATCAGGTTATTTCTTATTATTGAGTTCCTAATATACTTTGGATATTAACCTTTTATCAGACGTATGTTTTTTATCTCCTCTCAATGCGTAGGTTGTCTCTTCACTCAGTTCATTCTTCTTTCCTCATTTATCTATTTGGTTATATTTTTGTCACCAACAACAAGGCTTCTTTGTATTAGCGTTTTTAACCATTTACCTATCACAGAATGTATACTTTTCCCTACATCTACCATTTGTCTTTTATTTATGGTAGCTATGTTCTTAAAGTTGGAGTGAGTCTTTTGGATTTTTATTTCATGCTTTATCTCACCAAGAAAGAGAGCACAATAAAGGCTTGGAGTGAATAAAGCACAAAGGTCCAGCTGTAGTCTTTGGAAAACGGAATGACTGGTTTTTTGGGGCACTTCTTTTAAAGCTCCACTTAATGGCCTACCTGCATTACTAAAGTGTCTTTTGTTGGGGTGATTGTAGTTATCTCTTGGGTGTCCATGCATTTGTGGGCCATGGGAGGCAGGCAAATGAGGCTTCTGAGGGTGAAGGCTGTGAGAGGTATGAGACTGAGATATCAGAGAATCCCGGCTTGAACTTGAGGCCTCTGGGCGAAATTGTTTCTTACCACCAATCATGTCATCTTTCTTCTTTTGCTCCTGTAAAGGAAAACCAAAAAACTCAAGATCCCACACTTAATTCCCAAGGATAGAATAAAGACCCTCGTCTTTAAACATTTTTCACTCACTCTTGACTTTTAACCAGAGCTTTGCTACCTTTGTAACAAAATACGCTTGTTACTTCCAAGGAGCTCCTAAGCCTTACAGCGATCCATTAGGTCCCAGCAGGAAAATCAACCTCACTACCAAGTTCTGGTGAGAACAAAGACAGGACTGCAAGTGCCCCTGCACATGGCGTGGAACAAGAGCCCAGGCTGTCAGGACTCTCAGGGCCATCTTAGACCATACAAAACCAGGACTGGCAACTTTCTCAGGACACCTAGAACAATCCCCAACAACCTAGTGAGAACTGGTTCCTACACCAAAGTGATCATGCTAAAGATCCAAAGGCTTATCACACAAGCAAAGTGTTCAATATAAAAAATGAAAAAACAGAAATGGAAAGTCTCCTAAAATCTAATCACCAAGGAAATAACTTTTAATAATTAGGTTCCTATCTTTCTAAGCTTTCTTGTATGTTTACACCGATTATAATACAAAAATATTATTTGATATTCTGTATTTTTTCACTTAGTATTTGTAAAAATCATCCCATAAAAGTTATTTCTACAATATTACATTTAATGGTTTAACAGTATTCCCATATGGACATATCATAATCTAACCTATTTCTTATTTTTGGCTATCGAACTTATTTCCATTATAAGCATTTTTAAATCCTATTCCCTTAAATTGTTAAAAGCAGAATTGTACGTTCTTCTCTTTTGAACTATCTATCTGTAAATCTATCCTCCAAAAATGTGACAATTTACACCCCACTAGCAGGATATCACTATTTTTTAAATGATACTAACATCTGAGAATTAATGAAGTTCTTTACCATTATGCCCCCAAATTCAGATCTTTATTCAAACTTTCACTTCATTTTGTTCCCTTTTCTGGCCTCTTCTGATTTCTTTCACAGACTTCCATAATGTATAAATTGTGCACTGAGTAGTATTAGTACATCATTCCTGTGTAATACCACTTTATCATAATCTTTTGTGTAAAACTAAATTATCAACTACTTGAGGGTATTGCTTCTGAGGCCAGCAGAGCAGTGGGCACAGCCTAAACTCACACAAGAAACACATCTGAGTGCTCATCCTGTCTCCCTGGCACCACTGCAGGCAATGCAGCCAGAGCAGTGGATGAAAGACTACAATCTCTGCCTTCATGGAGCTAACACATCAGTGTTCTTGGACTGGCCTGCATGCTGCGGACAGAACACTGGCTCTGCAGCAAGTCGCTTGGGCGACGGTCCCACACTCCAAAGAAGGAGCGGCAGTTCTGGACTCTGGGCATCTTCTCACGTTTGCTCCTTTTGGGAGCAGCGAGGACCTCTCTAAATACAAACATTGAGAGGATACCAAGTAACATAGTCCACAAAAGAACAGGAAAAGTATTTTCTGCCCACAATCTTGTTACCTACTAGGATCCAACCTTTTCAAGCTACTATAAGCCTTGTACACGTGAAAGAGAAGGAGGCTTGGTGAATAAATGAACCCAGGATATAAGAACACAAGGTCATGAATCCTCCTCAGAATTTTAAAACACTGGTTCTAATGCATTGCTAATTTTACCCAAGAAGCAGTAATCTTGCCATTTGAGAACTGCTAGACTATGTTGAAAGACCGCAGCTACAGCAGTGCAAGAGTACACCATGGAAGACGACAGTTAAGATGGGCTGCGAGCCACACTCTGATCTGGGGGCAGCTTTTACCTCCCCACCGGGACCTGCTCCTCCATCTGTAAAGCAACCAGCAACAATCCACAACACTATGACTATCCTTACTCTCAGAAAACCAGTAAGTAGGATTAAATCTGTATTTTACCTCCTCCTCTTGAGATCTTTTCTTATGAGCCATCTTGTATAACTTATGTAGTTTTCGAGCATCAAATTCTGTAAACTTAGAAACGAAAATCCATAGGTTTCTAAAAAGAAAAAGAAAAAGGAAAGTAACAGTCCTGGTACATTAAAGAATTAATGCACTAATTTTTTAATTCCCTTTATCCATGCCAAGCAATTAGCTTTGCTGTGGAATACACTGTGGGTGTAGAAACTGAAATTATAGAAACATTCTCAAGTTTCTGCACCAATAATGCTTCTATCAAAACAATTTGATTAGCCGGGCGTGGTGGCGCACGCCTTTAATCCCAGCACTCGGGAGGCTGAGGTAGGAGGAGCGTTGTGAGTTCGAGGCCGGCCTGGGCTACAACGCGAGCGCAATGCCGGCCTGAGCTACACAGTGCGACCCTGCCTCAAAAAAAAAAAAACCAGGGCTGGGAGTTTGGCTCAGTGGCTTAAGCACCTGCCCTGGCAGGCGGGAGGTTGTGAGTTCAATCCCCAGTACCGCAAAAAAAAAAAAAAACAATTTGATTAAGAGGTTTTGAGACCAAGGCTCTGTGGATGGTTAAACCTCCCTAATTTGTAACAGCGGCATCCGCTGCTGTAGTCCTGTGAGTTTTTCCCCACGGTCCCCACTTTCTGGACTTGCCTACATGACCCTTCTTCACCACTGTCTCCTAGGCTGGGACCTCCATTTAGCTGGGCACCTCTGTGTTGCCGCCCTTCTTTCCTCCCCGTTATCACTACCAAGGCCTGGAGTTCTCTTAAACGCTGAGTGGCTCCTTCTAACGCCATCAAGTTCTCCCTAGTGGCATCACTGCACAGCAGGGAAGGTATAAACAGTGCTCAGGAAGGGGCACACGGGGACACAGTGAGCAGGAGTCTCCCAAGCTTCACGCCACACCCTTCACAGCACACCTGCACAGGTTCCCCAACTGTAAACTACCGTGTCAGGTAGAAAGTCACTTACTTTGCTTTCTAAAGCCTCCTATAAAGACATTCTTTTGAACAAACTGCCTTGAAGCCCTAAACAGCTCTCCATCTCACTGTCCATGCCTCTCTCTCCCTCCCTCCCTTCTTTTCCCTGTTCCTTGGGGAGAGGGGTAGGACGTTTTTATTTTTTTAAAGAAACAAGGTCTTAAGGTACACCAGCTTTGAACTCACTCTATAGTCTAGGCTGTCCTCTAACTTTTAAACTCTCCTGTTTCAGCCTCCTGGGCACTGTGACTACAGTCACATGCCAACACATCCAGTTCCTCACTGTCCTACTATCAAGCCTTTGCTAAAGCCCGAAAACCCTGCTGATACAAGCAGTTCCACCAGCTTGTCCTTAAGCAGCTCAAGTGCACCTGCTTTCCTCTCAGAAGACCTCCCCCGCTGACTAACCTTCTGCAGCCATCTTCTTGGAACTTCAATATGTGACCTTGTATTTATTACTTTATGAAGGCCAGTCTCCCAGTTTTACCTTATACTAATTCTGAGTCTTAAGGACTTCCTTATGAACTACTGCTAGCCAAGATCAAATATCACAGCCAAAGTCAAATATCACAGTGCCTGGGGTAGATCCCAGGCAGGTCACACAAGCAGATCCAAGTGCACCTTAGGAAGTCTGGTTTCATAAATCTATGCACTAGGATGATATTTTGATATCTTCCATTCAGGTAAAAAGGAAGCCCTATGCTCTAAGTAAATGAAGCAGTTGCTAACAGTGTTAAGAAGAAAAGAAGTAGCATTTCAGAAACTTCTATTTATGTATATGACACATACTAAAGACAGCTTCATGAAAGAAGCTTCACCACAAATACAGAGAACTTTTCTTAAATCCACTTTTCATTTAAAAAACTGGAGATGGAGCTCAGTGGCACAGCACCTGCCTGGCACATACAAAGTCCTGAGTTCAGTTCCTAGTACAAAAAAAAAAATCTAGGTGTGGTGGTGCATGCATGTAATCCCAGCCCTTGGGGGCTGGGGCAATAGGATCTTGAGTTCAAGGCCAGCCTATGCTACATAGTGAGACCACAATTTGAATAAATTAATAAACATCCACTGGTACTAGATGAAGAAAGCTAATTACACTGAACACTAAATGCATAGGTTCAAAGTAGCTGAGGTTTATAGAAAGAGACTCAGTGTAGCAACTGGCTTTTAGAAATGCCCGTCCTATCTTCTCAAAATATCAAAAGTGAGGCTGAGCATCCCCAATCTAAAAATCTTGAGCCATTTAAGTGCAAACTTGACAGCAAAGTGGAAGATTCCACACTTGACCTCATGTGATGGGGTCACTGTCAAAATACAGGTACAACAAAAATGCAGCATAAGCCTTCAGGCTATGTTATAACATGTATATGAAATATAAATGAATTCTTCTGTTTAGATTTGGATACCTCCCCAAAGATATTTTAACTAGGTATAAATATTCTAAGATCTGAAACAGGTCTGGTCCCGAGGGTCTCAGACACACCACACTCAAATTGTTTATAAATAAATTTATATAAAAACCATGCCTTACAAACTAAACTACATTGATCTAATTGCCTGCCAGAGTTTTAAGCAAGAAGGTAAGAAAGGGGAACTGATAGTTCTTCATGGTTTTAACCTTTGTTTTACCTTACGTATTGGTACAGAACCAACAAATTAGTTGTAGTAGATATAATAACATCTGAGTATCAACCCAAAGCGGGCAAGTGGTTGCACACTATCTCCCTTACAGGTTTAAAGAAAGAGTCTTCTAGGAACAGGCCACAAATCCAGCATCACTGTCTTGTTCTTATAAATGGCATTAATGACATCATCCTGCTCCTTCAAAAGGCTGGTCTCTGTGGAATGGCCTATTTCACGAAAAGAAATTTGAAACCTGCAGGTATGCTGATAATAGATAAATTCTGTTAGTAAAAAGATTTTCATTAGGTAGCTCTGCCACCTCTTTCTTAAACAAAACCCACCCGAACACTGTCAAATCAAACTGGGGAGATGGAAGGCCAAGGTCAGTTACCTCCTCCACAGTTTGATGTGTTCCTGGTCTGAGTAGGCTTTAAGGCACTCGGCTATCCGGTCTCCAATTTTGAGCAGGCAGCTCCGTGTATGTTCAAGCTGTTCTTGTACGTTAAGTCCCTTGTCAGGTTTGTCCAGCTGTTTCAGTGCCTTTTTCACAGGCCTCATCCTCTCCTTACACTGGAACAAACAGAACACAGACATAAGCCACCTGGACGGAAAAAGCTTTCTCCTTCGTACAGATCCCCTAATCACCCGCGCTCAGAGAAAATACAGCCACCCCCTGTGCCACATGACCACTACAGTGAGGTGCAGGTAATGCCTGTGGAATGGAACAAGCACAGTATTAGCCTCAAAAAACCGACATGCAAGTGCCAGCGTCACCACTTGGAGTTAATGACGAGCCCTCAAATTCTTACCTGCTGTTTCCTCATCTGCATGAGGGGCACAGTAATGCCTTACAAGGCAGTTACGAAGATCAAATAGGAAATAATATTATAGGCCTAACCTGAAAACTTCCTACCATGTACCAGTTAAAACACTGTATGCAGGGTGAAAACACTAACAAATCCTTTAGGTCTGAAAGACAGTAAATCGTTTGCAGATAAAAGATAGTAAACGAAACACCAGATTCTTTTTTTCTTTTCCCAACCCCCCTAAAACAAGGTGAGTAAAGAAACTGTCTTCAAAAGAATGGCCAATAAAGAAAACAACAGCAACAAAGTACTTGACAACCCAGGGAAATAACTTAATAGACTTGAGAAAACTCCTTAGCCAGCAGTACAGTCCAGTACAGAGCCAGCCTGATCTATGCTATAAATTCCCCAAAGGCCAGATGTTTCTGGAAGTACAGATGAGGGTTACCATACAGATTGGTTTAAAAACTGCTCAAGAAGTAACAGATACCAAGTCAGTGGTGCATGTCTATAACCCCAGCACTTGGGAGGTTGAGGCAGGAGGATCGTTGCAAGTTCAAGACCAGCCTATGCTACAAAGTGAGTTCACGGCCAGTCTGAATTGCATAGTGAGACCGTCTCAAAAAAGACAGGGGGGAAAAAAAGAGGAAAGGGAAGGGGGTAAGGAAGAGGAAGGAGGAGGGGAAGAAGGAGAAGGAGAAGGAGAAAGAGGGGGAAGAAGGAAGGGAAGAAGGAGAAGGAGGAGGAAGAGAAACCTACAGATTCATAACTGACATGGGCCACCTCTAAGTGCACCAGCAACAGATATGAAGGTTTATTCTCTAGGAAATACAAGGGCTCTAAGCTGTCTGTGTACTGTGGGAGAAGAGAAAGGACACCAAGATGAAGAAAGGATTATATGAACAAATGCTTACTGAATGAACCACCACCCAGCATTCTGACTCAGATTCCAGAACCAAGCAAGCCAGACTTTTACTCTCTGGTTAGCAGATCAAGACAAAGTTCTCAAAATCTGACAACCCCAGAGGATGAATCAAAAATGTTGACGCTGGTTCACTGGAAGTTTTCCCATAAAGCACCTCAGCCAGATACCCTCTGGAGTGAAACCACTCAAAGCCCTACCCACAGGACTAGAAGCATAAAAATTATTGAGAGAATTATAGAGAGGGAAAGATCTTGGAAACAAATCATGACCAAAAAAATTTAAAAATTCAGAAGGAGAGATAAAGTTGAAGCAATCTCCCAGAAAGTAAAAAGCAAAGTGGAAAGTTTAAAAAGACAAAATTAGAGACCAATATCCACAGTCTAACACCCCAAAACAAAGAACTCCATAAAGATAAAACTGAGGACGACTTAAAAGACATAATTATTATAAAACAATTCAAGAAAATTTCTCAAAATTGTAGCATACTCAGCCTGAGTACCTGGCACAATCAACTAGCATACATGAAGTTTTGTAACAATGAAAACCCTACAAATTTCTATCATTTTGTGGTACCTCCTAAAGCCACACACTTATGATCTGTGTGCACTACATTAGTGTTAAATTTCAAGTATAAAAAAGAATTCAAAATAAATAAAGACACTCCACAAACTGGAAGATACTTGTAAATGATTGTGGTAAATGGGTATATAAGGGATTCCTACAAAAAAGGTTTTTTAAGAAAAGATTGCCGGAGGGCCAGGAGTTTGGCTCAGTGGCTTAAGCGTCTGCCCTGGCAGGCGTGAGGCTGTGAGTTCGATTCCCGGTGCCGCAAAAAAAAAAAAAAAAAGAAAAGATTGCCGGGCATGGTGCCACATGCCTATAATTTCAGCACTCAGGAGGCTGAAGCAGAAGAAACACTGTGAGTTTGTGGCCAGCCTGAGCTACATAGTTAGCTAAAGAACAGCCTGAACTAAGCCGGGCGTGGTGGCGCACGCCTTTAATCCCAGCACTCAGGAGGTTGAGTGAGGTAGGCGGAGCATTGTGAGTTCCAGGCTGGCTTGGGCTACAACATAAGCGAGGTCAGCCTGAACTACATAGTGCAACTCTGTCTCAAAGAACTAGAGCCAGGAGTTTGGCTCAGTGGCTTACATGCCTGCCAGACAGGCATGAAGTTTTGAGTTCGAATCCCAGTGCTACCAAAAGAAAAAAAAAAGAACACCCTGAACTACATAGCAAGACTCTCTCTCAAAGAATAAAAAAAAGATAAATTATCTAAAACAGGCTAAGCATAAACAGGCAAGTCACTAGAACTATGCATGTTCAATAAACTTGAAAATAAATGTTCAACTATACCACCAATCAGTACATAGCCTTCACAAAGGCAAAAACTATGTGCCAGAAATTTTCAACTGTTTGTAAAAATGGGAAGCAACCAGAACTGAAATTCATTGCCAGGAGTGCAAATTTCTACATCTGTTTTGCAGAGTGATTCAACAGTGTATAAGAAAGTGGTAGATGTGCATACCCTATGGATGACCTAGCATCCCGGTCCAGCCACATACTGTACAGAAGCCTCCACACAAGTGCTCAAGAAAATACTGGCAACAATCTCACTGCAGCCTATTTGTGTTCATAAGCATTGGGAAAACTCCAGTGTCCATCTAGAGAAACAAGGATGAATTATGGAAGTCACAAAATAAAGTTAACACAAAGTATTTAAATCACAGCCAAGAATACTATAAACTTGCCAAATCTCAAAAATGGGACAGGGGAAGCAAGTTACAGTTACAAGGAGTGTACCATCTATATAGTTTCACAATACAGGACCACGCAGTGCTGACTGTTGTTTATGGCGCCATTGGAGGCTCTGCTGCACAGTGGTTAATGCCTCTGGCTTCTGCCTTAGTGTTTAATATGTAAAGTGAAGGTGAGCTACCTCAAGGGCTGCTGTGCACACCTAGAGCGCACCAATAGTGCCTGGCTGTTTACGGCAGCTATCACCAGCCAAACAGAGGCAAGTAGTAAAATCTTAAAATGATTTATAAGCATAACAGCCCAATTCAGAATCATGGTTACTTCTGCGAGGTAAGAAAAGAAAAACAACGGGTTTAGAGTGAGAAATACCAGAGGCTTCAACTTTACATCAGGTAATAAAAATTTCTGAGGTGACGCCTTACAATATATAAACCAATGCCTATGATATTCCTGAAATTTATCTGCATTTTTAGATTTCATTAAGAAACAAACAAGATTAAATGGGCCTATATTGATTGACTCAGACAAGTCATTGCCATGCTGCCCAGGCTGGTTTTAAACTCCTGGGCTCAAGTATCAAGTACAATCCTCCGACCTCAGCTTCCTGAGTAGCTGGGACTACGTGCACGTGCTAACGTGCCTGGCTTATAAATATTTACACTTTTTATAAGGTGCCATAGAAATATCGGGTATTATTTTCTTCTATAAACAATGAGCTAAGGAGGAACTGGGAAACAGATCAGATAATTGGCTATGTAATGAATTTATTCATTTACTCAATTCACTCACTGACTGATACACTTATAACATCTAAATGGACTACCTACAGAGCACAGTATGTGCCCTCAAAAATCTACCAGGCAGAAAAGAGAACTGCAAAAACTCAGATAACCACAAAGAAAGAAATATACACACACAGCATGTAGGTTTGAGAGAATTAAGAGAAGGAAGCTGAGAGAGAGAGAGAGAAAGAGAGAGAGAGCGAGCGAGCGAGAGAGCGAGAGAGAGAGCGCGAGAGAGAGGAGTACCTCACAGGACAGGGTCAACATTCCATTGCTTTCTGCCACAGGCATAAAAGCACTTTCCAATTCAGAAGAAGGCACTTTCTCTTTCAGCCTGAATGTCCTGTTCTGTAAATTGTGATCTTAGGAAGTTTGGGCAGAGGAGAACACAAAGGGGTGGGAAGGCCAAGGATTGCAACACAATGAAATCTATGCAAACAGCTCCAGTAAAGGGCAAAGAGCCCCTAAGGACATACAGAGGGTCTTACTCAAACTCAAGCAAGATCTGGACCCTACACCCTTTCCCCTTCACCTTTCCGATCTCCCAATGAGGAAACACAGCCACATTTTGCAGGCGTCTTAGCTCTTAGAACCAGTGTATGTTCACCACTGCTCTCACACATCAGCCAGGACCTCCATCAGCTGGCCTGGCTCTTAGCATTCTAGCTACAGAAGTCTTGTGTCACCTCAAACGCACCCTATGCGCTCCCGCCACACAGCCCTTGTGCATGCTGCTGCCTGGCCTTAGCCTGTTCTTCCTGTTTACTCTTCCTCCAGGACCTATTCCTAACACCACTCCCTTAAGCCTTCCTCACACTTGTGACTAGGTCAATTCCGTTCTCCCAGGACCTCCTCCTCCACAGCCCCTTCACAGGACCACCAACATGACTTATGCAGTTAGCGATCTCTCCTACACAAATGGCAAGTCTACAGAGCCAGAGTTTTAGTCTGTTCAGCATGGTAACTCTGCGGGCTGGCACAGAAATCATTCAGTAAATGCTAGCTCAGTGAATACTCCTGATTCCAAAATGCCTCTGAGGGCCCCTACAAACTTCCTAACTGTGAACACAGAACATAAAATCATGACCCTAAATTCTTCCTCACTAGAGAACATACCAGAAAATCTTTTTCCCAACCTGGTCCAGAACAGTCTTTAGGCACCAGAGTTGATGTGATTCCCAAAAAAAACATACCAATGTTCACATCACCTGAAGCTCTGGCTACAACTAGGAAGGGCAGCAGCACCGCAAGCATGGTGGCGCAGACACCAACATTCAAAAGTTTCAGACTTACAATACTGAAGGTCTCCTGGTCGAGATCGTCATCTTCATCCTCTCCAATAGGGACAGGTTCACTTCCTGCTGTAATATGGACAGGTCCCTGAGATCGCTTTGATTTATTTGAAGATTTGGCATCACCACCTTTAGGCTTTTAAAAAAAAAAGGAGTTACAAGGAATCATTGTCACTTATGCAGTCTTGCCTTACAGTCTCTACTTCAAGCCTATGTTGTACAGGGTAAGTATGAAAGCTTCAGTTCACAGAACCCTACAAGAGTAACAGCTTTTTGCACATTATTCCCATTTCTGCCTCTAAATGTACCTATATATAACTTCAGTTTCATCAACACTACTTTGGGGTTTCTATTCTTTCATCTAAAAAAATCCACAAAAATGTCACCAAGAGGTTAACTGACAAATTGGCAGAACTTCCAGAGTTTCACATAGCTGCTTTTATTAACAGCTTACCCTTGACCTAGGAATTTGTAGCATTGACTAAAATTATTGTAAATGACTGAAATCTACATCAATATCATTGATAAGTCTTAAAACTACATAGAACAAAAGGCTGCAGAAGTATATATACAACAACTTCATGTAAGAACACTTAAAAACATACAAAGCATACAGTACACTTTGTGGCTATGTAACAGGAAGCATGAACCATAGGAAGGTGTCACACCAACTTCAGAGTAGTGGATGAGAAGAGGGGAGGCAGTAGTGTAATCAGGAAAGAGCAGCAATGATGAGAACTTTAGCAGCTAATAATGTGTTTATAAAACACAAAATACATGGATCTGCAAAAAAGTCAGCTAAAATAAATATGAAAAAATGCAAACACTGGAGCACTAAATAACAGATATTTGCTAAACTGTTTTTGCACGTTTATTGTTCAAATATTTTACTTTAAAAAGAATTTGGGAGGTGTGGGAGGAGCAGAGCAAGTACTAAGGACTGAACCCAGGTTCTCTGCACTGAGCTACATCCGCAGACCTTTTATTTTTTATGTTCTCAAAACAAGTGTCTCACTGAGTTGCTGAGCTACCAGGGCTGGATTGAATTTGGGATCCTCCAGCCTTAGGCTTCTAGACTGCTAAGATTACAGCTATGAGCCAATATGCTCAGCAAGAATGCCTTTCTATAGGACTGTAAATGCAAAGGTATGGTTTATAACAATAAAAGTTAGAAAGCAATTTTGATACAGGAGATTTATGTTGTTTGCCATATGCTGCACCAAAACAAAATCCTACTCATCTATTAAAAATTATTTTCACATTTACTTATTCACTTAGAAAGTTATGATACACTGCCAAAAAAAAAAAAAGGCTACCCAAATGGTCTGATCTTCTTTTAATTTTATATTTGTATCTGAACTCATTAAGCGTAATGTTTCAAAGCTATTCATTAAGAAATCACAAGTTATCATTAGATGGGAGAATTATACCAGATGTTTGTTTGTTTGAGCAAAGACTAAGGTTAACTGCAAAATTTGTTTTTAGAAGCCAGCAAGCAAACATGCAACACTGTACCAATTCTGTGCTTGGAATGAACTTCATAAAACTCCCAACATGAAGATTATGTAACACCAAGGCTTTTCACCCCTATCTATTCCAGTAACTCCTGACAGCCTTTGCTTGGAATCCTAAACCCTCTGAACAGCCAGATTCATTTGTGGACTGTGTTCCTCTAACAAGACCCTAACAACACATTCCAAGGAGCCACATGGACATTCACACACCTGTCCTATCTCACAGCCCTCCCCAACACGTAGTAAAAGATCAAGTAAAGGCCTATCATACTCAACACCACCACAAAATTGCAAGGAAGGGTGTAGGTATCACTCTAAAGCTCCAGCCTTCCTTCTTGGATATACTCACAAAACAGTAATTATATCTGGGCACTCAAACCTCACGCTGTGTCTAAATCTCAACAGGACTTTTTTTTTTTTTTTTTGGTACCAGGGATGGAACTCACAACCTCATGCCTGCCAGGCATGACTTACACCACTGAGCTAAATCCCCAGCCCTATTTTTTGAGACAGGGTCTCACTAAGCAGTTCAGGCTGGCCTTGAACTCACTCTGTAGCCCAGGCTGGTCTTGAACTCACAATGATCCTCCTGCCTCAGCCTCCCCGAGTGCTGGGATTAAAGGCGTGCACCACCATGCCCGGCTTCTCAACAGGACTTCTAACCTCTGGATACCTCCAGAAGTAGAATGGCATCAATACCTTCTCTTTCTTATCTTTTGACTTCTTCCTTTCTTTGTCCCCTTCTTTGTCTTTCCTAGAACTCATTTGTTTCTCTTTGTTCTCTTTGTTCTCTTTCTTCTTCTGTTTTTTTTTCACTGGACTTTTTTCTAAGCCATCATCCTAGGAAACAAATAGGGCTATGAATTTTTGCTATAAACTTTATATTTACTTATTTATTTTCTAGAAAAAATAGCACTGCCCCCAATGGCTCATTCTGTATAAAGCAGCTTGCTTCCAAACACAGAACATTACAGCACCCACCTGCACAATTCTCCACTCTAGCACTAACCAGCTAAGCCTGCACAGGCAGACGTGCTTACTTACACACTCTCATCAGTTTTCACAGCAACACATTAAGACAGGCATTACAAAGCTAGGGGTGGAGCTCAGTGGCACAGCACTTGCCTAGCATGTGCAAGGCCCTGGGCTTGATCCCCAGGACTGCAGCCCACCCGAAGAAGTATTACCATTCCCATTTCACAAACAAAAAGACTGAGGCTGAGGAGACTGTGTTTCTATCCACAGTCAATTAGAAGTAGGAAGGCTGCTAGTATTTGAGTTCACATATATAAGACTCAAATCCATGCTAGTTCCTGCATGGATGACTCTCCTGGAGCTAATCTTGAAGAACGGTAATACTTTAAGAGCAACAAAATAAAACCGCATAAAGTTGCATCTCACTAAAACGACACACTCAATAACAGCAATTTACTTTTTACTTAACTCAAACCTGAGGTTAAAAACTGGGAGGAACTAGGAGTAGCGGCACACGCCTGTAACACTCCAGCGCTTGGGAGACTGAGGCAGAAGGACTGCCATGAGTTCAAGGTTAGCCTGGGCTACATAGTGAGCTCAAGACCAGCCTGAACTACATGGCAATGCCCCGTATCAAAACAAAAACAAAAAATTCTGGTGGACCTTGGGCCAAACCTGACCCACAGAGAACTTTGTTTGGACCTACTAAACTGCTTAATTGTTGTCCCCTTCTAATAGGCAGGTGCTCCCTGGTTAACCACAGTTTCCACACCACTCTTTCATTCTCAAAATTGAAACTAACAACAGCCACTGATCACTAAAACATTTCATGGTTTCCAGTACTTATTAACACTATGTATGAATCTGAAATTGCTGACTTAAATGAACACGGTATACTTTACCTACTCTATATGTAAACCAAACACATCAAGGGATTTTATACCAGTTGACCACATAAATAGAGCAAAACATAACAACGACAATAGCCTCAAATGAAAGCCAGATTCATACCTTTACTTCTCCCTCTTCTGATGGATTATCTGAGTGTCTCGGAGATGAAAACTCAACTCCATGCTCATCTTTCAGCCTGGGCGCTTTGTTTTCCTTCTTTACTCGAGGCTTCCGTTTCTTTAATTTGGCCTGGAAAAAAAGAAAAAAGGAAAATGATGATGAAAGTACAGATGTAGCCCTTTTTCAAAAGAAAATAACCAGATAATACTTTGGCTGTCTCAAGGGGCAACATTCATATAATTCAAAGTAAGAAACTTCAGGAAATCAAGAATGCAACCAAATTTATCCTTGGGTGTGGGGAGGTGGGAGGGAGACCCTGTAGGCCCTATTTATATCCTAAACCACATAAAAATATCTGCATTCCTTGAACCTACTGATACTGTTTTGTGGCATAATTAAAGATAAAATTCATTCTAAAACCTAAAATCCAGCTCATCCTAAAGCTAAAATTCAAAAAAAGGGAGGAAAACACCTTCTATATAAACATACAATTAAAAACAACATTAAAGGTGATAAACTGAAAAACCTAGACAAGCTACATCTTAAAATAAGGAAAAAAGCCAGGAGTGGTGGTTCACACCTGTAATCCCAGCACTTCAGAGGCTGAGGCAGGATGATTACCATGAGTCTGAGGCCAGCCTGGGCCACATAGTGAGTTCAGCACCAGCCTGAACTACAAAGCAAAATCCTGTCTCAAAACAAACACACAAAAATAAATAAACAAACAAACAAACAAAAGGTAAATATTGTCTACTTGATCAAATATAATAAAAATCTGAAGTATAAAGTGATTCAGTCTATCTTTCTGAGCCTAACATGTAACACATTCACCACACTCTATGGAGAATGATACCAAGTCCTCATGACACTATTACTTGAAAAGCAACAAGGAATTCAACAAATGACAGAGTTTAAGAGCATTTGAGGCACATGCACACACAAAGGCTGCTAGTATAGAACAAAATGCACAGTGTAAGTTGGAGAAATAAAAGGACATCAAGTTCAGACGAATTCATTAGCAACTTAATTGGTGTTTTCCACTGAGCAAGTAAGGTATCATATTTTTCTGAAATAAACTATGGATTCCAGTTGTTCATCTTACTCCTGGAATCTGTCATCACAGCAGCCCATTTAAATATAACAAACAGGCAAATCCTTGGGTATTTAATGCAGCAAACTGGAATCATGTTCCCAAACTGAGGAAGCCAGAAATACCATCAGAACGCCTGGACTAACGGCAATGGAGAGAGACAGAGATCATTCTGAGGTGCTATTTGAAGACAGCAACAAGGTTTGGAAGAAAGCTGCCAAAGTGTTGATGCTATATGGGTATTTCTACTCTTAACAGTTAAACCACCATTACACTACAGAGCTGCCAAAGCAGTATCTGCACAGGACTAGGCAGCACTCTGCAGTGCCCACAGGGGACACCTCTTCCACCCTAGCTCTGCAGGGATGGAGCTGCAGCCCAGGAAGAACACCCACTGCGGTGAACTCACCTCCTCCCCGCCTGCCACAGCCCCCTTCTTCTCCAGGCCCTTCCTGAGCAGCTTCAGCAAGTAGTCCGCTCGGTTCTGTAGCTGCTTCCCCTGGGGCTTTTTATCTGTCTCCACGGGCAGAATCTTCAACAGGAAAGGGAGAGAAGCACCCGCCGACACCCACATTCCGGTTAGTGGAGCAGAATAAACAGAGCTCAGCACAGTCCTTTCCCTCCCCAACCACCCAAACACAGATAAAGCCTCAGATCCTATTCTCATGTCCATGGCTCCCAGTCAATTGAAAATCCCTCATGAGCCGTTCTCATTTTACAAAATGGGATGGAGAAACACAGCTCTCCCACTGGCTCCTACCTGTGCTGTTAACAGGGTAGAACAACTCAGGTAGGAGGGGCTTGTGGCTTCATCTGCTAGAGCATCCCAGCCGGCGTGGATTTCCTCCTTCCAGGAGCAGGGAATCCCTGGAGCTAGGTTAAAGCTTCGTTTTAGATTGAAAATGCTTCTTAGAGCATTGCCGGAGAGCACTGAGCTATGCCAGGACATGATTCATTCCCTGCTACCACAGTTGGACTGCTCAGGCCAGACTGGATTTGGTCTCGGAGCTCATGGGAGGGTGCTGTCATTCTCCTACAACCCAGATGGGATGAGCATACTTTGATGTGCCAGGGAAAGCCCTGCTAGGAGCACAGCACTGAGTGAATCCAACTAAATTTGAGTCACTCGGCTTTCCTTGTATAGCTCTCTAACCACGGCTTTGTTACTTACAACAGATAGGGTGGGAGGCTCAATTTTGTGGGAGAAGCACGATTTAACTCCACTACAAAAATACCAAGGTAATGCTCATTCTTTGTGTATAGAACTGAAATACAGTTGCTTCAAATATACTTTTAAACAAACGGCCAAAAACTAAGGCCCAAGAATGCTGCTGTTATTAATAAATTTACCCTGGTATTTGTTGTAATGAGATCTGACCTAAAATAAGTGTGAGAATTTTAAGGTTTCTCCTAGAATTACCCCAAAATTTCATCTGGGTATTGTCCTTCCCTTTATTGTCCATGAAACAGCGCTACAGTCTACTAAACACAGTAACACTTCCACGGATAAAGAAATCCCAGAAATTTACTATTGTACTACTATTCATTCTGATTCCCCCTTCTCGAAAAAGAGTTAAAAATATATAATAATATAAAAACAATATATCTCCTAGAAATCTCTAGCTGAACTACTCACTTTGTCGGTCAGTTTCAGCTCTGGGTCTGTCTTAATTAACTCCCAGTTTCCATAGCCATGTTCGTAGATTCCCAGCAGCAGGCGAGAGTCATCCTCCACACCCCACTCTACATCAAAGTGTGCAGCTTTGACCCGACAGGTCAGGCAGTATCTACAGAGGTTTCAAGACAGGAAAGCATGACAAAGGGGCTTTTCCAATGTTGTAAGAGACGATGATGAATGACATGCAACTGTAACCTCCAATGTGTATCACACATGCATGGACAAAAAACACTTACTTTTTTTTTTCTTCAGGATCCACAGGGATAGATTTATGGAGCATCTCAAACTCTTCTTCATGCTGGATAATGGATTTTACATTAACCTGAACTCCAGATATCTTGATTGTTGGACCTCTCCTTTTCCCAGGACCTTTCCCTAAAGAATAAAATTTTGCATTACTTAGACAAAAACTTGAAGTTTCACAGAAAATATGTTATCACCAAACCCTGAACTCTGTTAAAAATATAATCCTTAAGACAAAAAAATTTCCTCAATTAATCTTCTTTTTAACATTTGTAAAACAGACTTATACGATTCCATTTTTTACCATTTAGGTTTTTAATATATCGATGTTTGTAATTGTATTTTAATCTTCCTGTCATAAAATTAATAAGATGATGATGAAGATATCATCTTAATGCTGAAGTTTATTCCTTTTGTTTTCCAATTCCAGTATGAGTTTTTAAAAACTCAAGTACTTAAAAGATGATTTACATTTTACCTTCAAAATATCATTACTGAAAAAGTATCAGACCACACTAATACCTAGCACACGTGAAATAACAAAGTATTATAACTTATATCTAGATGTCCCCCTACAGCCTTATGCTACCATGGACGGGACCTTTGGAAGGTGACCGAATTACACAGACAGCACTATGGCTGACCTCCTGCTGGAAGGTGGAGCCTGGTTAAGAGGTGGGTCTCTGAGGATGTGACACGGAAGGTTGCATCACCCTTCCTGGATCCTCCTTTGAGTCTGTTTCCTGTCCACTGTGCCATGAGCTGTTCTCTCTACCACTGCCCTCTGTCATACCATCCTGCCCTGGAACCAGTCAACTATGGACTAAAACTTCTACATACTGCAAAAGCCTAAATAAATCCCTCCTCTTTTAATTTGTGGGAGTCAGGCACTGTGTCTTGGCAATAAGAAGACAAATAGGACACAAAAAAGGTTGCCATGAAAAGTTTACCTTCATCTATACTTGAAATTATAACGATCCTAGAATTAAAAATAAAACCCCATCACTCTGAAGAGTCCAAGTTGAAATCTGTAAGATAATGCCAGAAAACTGGCAAAATATGTGGAGATAGATGTACCTTAGAAGAAATATATAGTCTTGCTCATTACAAGAAAAATAAGACAGTATTTATTATCTTTATTTATCTTATCAGGCTAGCAAAAATCCAAACACTTAATAGTATATACTATTTTTGAGGCTTATACACAGATACTAACAAACATCATACTTGAAATTATAATGTAGTATGGTGGTTATGTAAATAACAAAGGACACATAAAAGAGAATTTGACAATATTGATGCAAAGTACATATGAGGTATAATCAAAAACTGCAGTAAACAGGGCTGGGGATTTAGCTCAGCAGCATAAGTGTCTGCCTGGCAATCGCGAGGTTGAGTTCAATCCCTGGTACTAAAAAAAAAAAACTACAGTAAATGTTTAAATTTGAACATTTATTACAGTGAAAGACACTGCCATTAATTCCCCCAAAGTAAGTGCCTTCACTTCAAACACATCACATTCTTCTTGCCCCTCTCTGAAGCAGTTCTAGAAGTCTTCTTCTGTGAGTGGAGTGTCTTTAGTTGCACTGTCATGGCTACCTCAAGGTCATGAGTCAATTCCAAACATTTACTTTTCAAGGTTGTTCTGACTTGGGAAGAGTCAGAATTTGCATAGTGCCAGATCCAGTGAATAAGGCAGGTATTCTTACAAGCCTGTCTCTCCATTGGAAGGTACTTAGTAAAAACATTCCACCATATTTTTGATCATATCTGACAAAGATATTCATGAAAGAGAATTTCCAGAACTACCTACTTCACAAAGTGACAAAAATGATAGGATAAGTATGTTTGAAGTCAGGTGGACTAATGGCCATGTGTCTTTTACTGTAATGAATTTTTAAAAAGCCTATATTCCCTATATATTTTCTGATCACTTTGTGTATGTATTCCCCCACCATCAGGATCCAGCAATCTTACTTCTAGAAATCTATCACCAAAACTTGCAAGAGCATTTTTATTAGATCACATTTATTCTTTATGGCTTTATTTATAATGGCCAAAGACTGACAATCCAGATATTCATTACTAAGGAACAAAAAAGTGGATTACTATCTATCTACATGGTAGAATCCTGGGCAACTGTCAAAGAAGGGACAATCCCAACCTAATGACACGAAGAGCTCTTAGACATGAAGGTAATAAAGTATGTTCTCTTGTAAGAGGAGAAACATACACACATATGCTTAAATTTTTAAAAGAAGCAATGGGATAATACATGTAAAACTACTAGGAATGGAGATGAAGGAGGAAGAAGAGAACAGGGGTGGAAAGTGAGTAAAGTACAAGATGCTCCATATAAACCCTGCTTTATGGTTAAAAAATTTAAATCAAAAGAACAAGAATGTTCCCTAAAAATTAAAGATAAATGAAAACAGGAGTATGTAAATTAAGGTAGTGGTTTAAGCACAAAGAAAAGAACTTCAAGCAAATTTGATATATAGTATTTCCACAAGATATTGAGTGGGATGTATTCTAATGAAAACAGATAAGCAAGGAAATGAAACTTTGCATTTGGGAGTCTTACTGATAATGATAAGATTGGTACTGCTATTTAGAAGTAAATATATATAATACAGAATAAAACAAATACATAATTATGTTCACATTTTTAGGAACAATATCAGTAATCTTCCAATGGAATTTGCAACGTCAGCCTAGATTCAAAATATGCTAAATAACCAGTTTACAGAAAACACAAAATTTGTTTTATACAATGCCAAGAGGAAGCAGTCAGATCTGGAATGTGAACATAAGAAGATAAGGGCTGTGGAGAGAAAAGGACATTATAAAGGAAGTTATCTCTAAAACTATGACACTGAAAAACCAAGAAACAGAAAAGCATGTGTACTGCACTACCAAGGATCTGTGTTCGAAATAAAAAAGGCACCGGGCGTGGCAGCTCACATCTGTAACCCCTAGCACTCGGGAGCTGAGGAAGGAGGACTGCTGTGAGTCTGAGGCCAGGCCAGTCCAGGATACACAGCAAGTTGAAGACCAGCTGAACTACATAGTGAGGCCCTGTCTCAAACACACACACACACACACACAAAGAATGAAAAGGCATTATCGACTTTTTTTGTAAAAAATATACACTGTAAAATTTCTCAACAAGATGAGAGATATAGGAATATATGTTTTTTCAATTGTGAGCCGTGTTAGTATTCTTTATTCAAAACAATTACAAAGAAGAAACATAGTAAGTTTAAAGTCAGTTTTGGGTATATCCTGGATGCTATAAAAGCACATATTTATATCACTGTCCAAACTATTCAAGTCATTTAATACTTCTTTTACAAAAAGCAAGCTTTAAAAAGTTTTTCACTTTACCTTAAAAGTTATTATAGCCGAAATATTTTTAAATTCTATTAATTTCAAAAATATCCTTAAAAATCCCAAGCATACTCATTTCTTAATACCTAAACTGTAAGTCCGATATGACGTAACATTATTCAATTAAACATCCAAACCCTTAGCTTACTATCACACCACTGTGCACATGAGATAAGTGTGAGGGTAAAATTTGTCCAAGATCTTGTAATAAAAAAAAGCAAATCCAAAATTCCAGGAAGCTGGCTACCACCAGGGCCTGATCACCAACAAAGCCTCCAAAGGGCAGCCTGTTTACATAGCATAGTAAACAGTAACAAAAGAATGGAGGAAATGGCACATAGAAAACACAGTTTCACTTCTGTAAGGGTAACTTCTGAGCTCTCTCCTTACAAGCTTCCCTACACCTCTTCCTTTTAAGCTACCACACAGGACAGGCAAACCCACTCTCTGATGTCTAAGAGAAAACATATCACATATTCAATCCAGGTATGACCAATTCCAGTGGCATGAAAATCTTAATGCAATAAAAATGTTTACACATATTGTTTCACTAGTGTGAGAAGCCACAAGAAACAACATATGTATATGTATTTAAAAAAAATAGTTAAGATAGTTATACTACTGATTTCTCTGAGTTCACTGAAGAGAAAGATTTGCGCTGGTATTGTTCAGACAACTGAATGCAGATGTCTTGTGCTCTGGGTGAATGATTTGGGGATGACAATGCGAAATATATGTACCATTGTTGCACCCAATTGACATGTTTTGTAATTTTGTTGTAGTTTTTCTTTTCTTCTTCTTCTTTTATTTTTATTCTTGGAATAAAATGGATTTGAAAAAAAGTATATAATATTCACATAATATTTCATTTATTTTTGAGTTATTTACATTTGACACAATTTAACAGTACTGTATGTATATCCAAATAACAATTTCTATACAAACCTTCACCTGCAACTAAAATACAGAGGCCTCCACTTGGCACTGATCCTCAGGTCTTTACCTCAGTCAAGCCAATTTACACTTTTGTAGCAACATAAAAGAAATCATTTCATTTTGTTCATCGATCTATACCTCCCACAAATCCACTTCATCTGTGGGTAGCTGGTCTGTGGCATCTCAGAATGCTGAGCTCACAGAAAGGCAGCTCAGAATACACACTTCAAAGTATGAGCCATGTGTGGAGTACAGTACAAGTACGTTTTCAAAAGCCTTTGAGCAGCCGCACTTGGTGGCGCACACCTGTAATGTCAGCACTCAAAAGGCTGAGGCAGGAGGACCGTTGCAAGTCCGAGACCAGCATGCACTACAAAATGAGCTCAAGGCTGGCCTGAACTGCATACTAGAGACCCTGTCTCAAAAAGACCAAAAACAAAAAAAAGAAAAGAAAAAAAAGTCTTTCAGCAAAGAAAACCCAGTGCACAGCACCTGATCTTGAAGAGTAATGGAAGGGGCCTAGCAGCCTTACCCTCGCTAGCATTTTCTTTCAGCTGTTCTTCATATTCCTGCATTGCAGACACACAGCTGTTGTGAATCAGCTCACCCAGGCGCTTCAGGTCTGCCACAGACTTATCCACCAGCTCAGCATCACGGGCTATGCACTCCAGCCTGAGGAATGATGGATACGGAGATATACTGTCCACTTTTTAAAACATCATATGAGATTTCAGTATTCTCTCACAAGCTTGTTCCTACAAAGACACTTTTCTCATCTTCCTTTACACATCGTTCAAAGACTCCAACAAGAATCTTTGGACAATGTGTCTTGTCCAGGATTCAATCTCCAGCAACAAAAAATTTTTTAAAAAATCAAATCCTGAGAGATAATGCACTCATTCATTTTTTTTTCCAAGAACTGTGTCTTGGAATATTCCATAAGCGATTCCCAAGGTCAGAGGCAACCTTATTAGACAACTGGGCTATCTGCTTCTGTCAGCAGCTTGTTAAAGACATGTTGGATTGTTTTGCCTCTTCCTGTTCACTTCCCTATCTCACATCTACTTTCAGTTATTGCAGTCTTCCTAGGAGCACAGTACAGTTACTTCTTTAAGGTACTCAGCTGAAGGTGCCCATGAACACAGCAACTAAAAATCAGGGTGTTAAAAGGTATTATACCCAGGTTTCTACATCCCACTGGCTTTTACTGTTATGGCTGAAAGAGAAACATTTTACTTCTGGGTGGTGAGCCTAGAAAGAAGCACTTTTCAGTTTCACTGTGAGTTATTATTATATACCACTACTTCCTTTCCACATGGAAAAAACAAAAAACAAAAAACAAAAAATACAGGTTTAGAATTTTCACCACTTTCAGAAGTTTATTGGAAACCTAACTATTCCTTTAAACCAATGCTATTATTTAAAGAATGTATTAATCTTTTACAAAGCAAAATACTTACCTATGTGAAATAGAGCCGTATCTTAAAATCTAATTTCTGAATTCATTTTTGGAATGCTTGTTGAATAACATTAGCAACTAACCTCTTTGTTACTGACAAGGTAATACAAGTTCTTTAATTTTCATGGCACCTTGCTAATTAGTAGATTTTGAAATCACAAAGAACCTTTCTCCTTCCACATTACTAAATCTAAAAATTAAAACGCAAATAATAACTACATTTTTTCCCACTGGAGTCAACTGAACTCTTCTGGAAATCACTTCATACAGCAAGCGGTTTTGCATGCACCTGCTTCACCTCCCTCACCAAGAGAAACCTCTGGGCAGCCTTCTCCATTGTAACTTTCCAGAGACGGTTATGCACCCAACATGGAAATGTTTACAGCAGGATGTTTCCAGGCAAAAATGTTCCCAGTGTTATTATTAAATGGAAAATACTGCCCAAAGTATCTGCTATATAATACAACTGAAAAGAATAAAGGACTATTACAGAGCTTACCGTTCAAGTGGAAGACCAAATTTCTTATAAGCCTTGATGAACCTGAAAATATGATCAATAAAATACATTAAAACCAGAGACTTTAGTTATGCTAATGTCAATATATCCTATGATGAAACATGAGTCACGTAAACTGTCAAAAATAGACTGGCACAATCCTGGCAAGAATCACTAAAGTAAACTATGTTGCATGTCTTTGAAATTAGTCAATAAAAATAATGAGTACTGAAGATCTATTAAATTAAAGATCAAGTTTATTTTCAGGACTTGATCATGAAACTGCTTACATTACGCAATTGAAAAGAACTGTGGTTAACTCTCATTTCCTTTTCAGAAGGTACAAGTTCATGGAGTTCAATATATAATTAGTGCTTCAATCTCTACAACTCTTATTGTGATAAAACCCTAACATCATTTATTGGTCTGTTTGTTACATTTGCTTTACACCTTTAACGCATACAATTTTTTTTTTCTGGTCAATGATATAAGAGTTCTAGAAATTGCTAAATTACTTTTTGAAAATAGCGATTTAAAACTCCTTAGGCACAACTATTTTCAAAACTCCAATGAGTCTTGCCCAACCTTATCTCCACCAAAAATCCAATGTATCTTACCACATTTTTTACCTTAAACCATGCTATATACAATCTCTGTTGTTACCCTCTCCCTACCATTGCAGACTGACCACTGAAATTTTCCACTAAAAAGCAAGATGCCACAATGTATCAAGAGCATCACTACAATAATGTGACAAAATACTAAGGAAATATGGTTAGGGAACCATGTAAGAAGCAGTACTAAGAAAGAAATAGAAATTAGAGGATGTGACAACTGAAGGGAACAGGATTAAATATGATAGTAGCAAAGAAACAATATTAAAGGGGTAACATTTACGCAGGACTAGGAAAGTGTTAAATGTGAAAGTGGACTCGAGGATTACATCTCAACTCTACATTTCTCCCTTCTTAATACACACTGAAATATTTTATGTCTGAATAAAACGGTTTGAGATTTGCTTTAAGATAATTCTAAAACTAATTCAATGACAGAGCCTTTGGCATTGAGGTAAGACCCAACAAAGACAGAAAGGAGATAAGAAAATTGTACTTCTTAAAAAAAATTGCAACTTTAGGACACAAAAGTTAGTCAAGCTTCCTTTTCCCCCTCCAGGAAGAATTCCTAAGGGCTGTAAAGACAATTAGCCTATAAACTTGCATCTGCCTGCCTGTGCCTTTCACCTGTAAACTGTGCTCCCTCCTCCCAACCCCCACCCCCAGGAGGCTCACTGTTAAAATGATACCAGATCTCAGCCTCAAACACATGTAATGGTTTGCACAGCCCAGGAAATGGGCTGAAATGGCCAAAACCTCACAGACACCAGAACACGCATCCTTGAGACGCCATCTTAGGGATATCTCAAATCCCCGTAAATATATCCAGTCAAAACCACAAGGTACCTCTCTCTTCCTCTTGAGGGCCTGCAGTCTACTTCAAGTGAGCACTTTTAAAATTCCAATTAATTAACCCTTATGGCTCTCACTGACACACCCTGAAAATTCCTCTCTAGTGGCAGAAGTCAGCAAACCTGTAGTCTGCCTCATGTTTCAGTGGGTCCAAAGTTCCCCATATCCTCTTTTGGGACCTCCTTTGACCCTGTCATATGACAGCCTACCATGCACAAGACTCTCAGTTCAAACTCCAACATCATGAAAGTAAGAGGGCAGGGGATACAGTTTAGTGGCACAGCGCCTCCTGCCTGGCAAGCGCAAGGTCCTGAGTTCAATTCTCAGTACCAAAAAAATAAAAATAATAATAATAATGATAAGAGCCAGGCATGGTGGCACACACCTGTAATCCCATCACTCAGAAGGCTGAGGCAGGAGGATCATTTTGAGTTTGAGGCAGCTTGGGCTACATAATGAGTTCAAGACCAGCTTTTACTACGTAGTGAGACCCTGTCTCAAAAACAAAAACAAAAACAAACCTGGTAATAATCACCATCATCATCAGGAGAAGCATTTTCAGAATGGCAGTGAGGACCTCCAAAAAGAGCCCAAAAGCTCCTTCATAAAAGTAAAAAAGAACACTGGCAAAAAACTGACTGTGAGAACTCTGGAAATTAAGCAAAGACTTGTAGTCACCTGCAAGGCATTTGTTCAAGAAAATCATTGAGTCTCAGCAAGAATATCAAGTTTTCCGCCAACTTAACTTTCTCTATTCCCATCCCACTTCTCCCTAGCTCTGGGCAGCCTTAAAAACTATCCCCCTTCCAATTAAAGTAGCTGTACCAGAACAGGCTTGGAGCTTCCCAAAAGCCCTATCCCTACAAAATAGTGGCATTTGGCCTGACCAAGCACCCTGGGAAGCTCCCTCTCACGATGACCTGTATTTGCCCTGATTTAGAGCTCTTTGTAGACAGCCTTGTCCACAGTTCATTGGTCAAAAACAACTAGGTGAAAAGACTTAACAAATCCCAGTCACCTGGAGAAACAATACCAGTTGGGGATGAGAAAAGGCTGATCAAAAGCTGAAGAGGAGCCGGGCATGGTGGCGCACACCTTTAATCCCAGCACTTGGGAGGCTGAGGTAGGGACGCCGGCTTAGGCTACAACGCGAGCACAAGGCTGGCCTGAGATACATAGTGTGACCCTGCCTCAAAAAACCAGGGCAGAGAGTTTGGCTCAGTCCCTTAAGCGCATGTCAGGCAGGTGCGAGGTTCTGAGTTTGATCCCTGGTGCAAAAAGTTGAAGAGGAAGAACTATAGAGAAAAATTTCCCCAGGAAACTTTGAAAAGGTCTGACATATTCCTAACAATCAAAAACACACATTTTGCAGGTCTGTGTGAAAGCACAGGCACCCTCTGAGAAGGTCTTGACATCTCAATGCTGGCTGACCTTGATGATCTGCACACAGAGAAACTGAGGCTTAAGGCAGAGGAATAAACAGCATTCCCAACACTGTGACACACCAGAAGATAAACACGCCTTCAATGAAGGTCTGCAGATCTGGCAGCCCAAAGCAGTTAAGAAACACTCTACCAAGCCATTAGTTAACCACATAACAGAAGGGCAGAGACTTCAAGTGACAACATGAATGCCACAGAACTAGTCCAAGAAAAATCACTAAACAAGCGAAGGGAAGGGGCAGCAAACACAACCAACTCAGCCTACAGGGAACTCGACTTCCAGAGCTGCCACATTACTTCAAATGTACACTTTTCAACACTACCAAAAATTATAAGAAACACAGAAGAAACAAAGAATACATACACAGGAAATAGGCTGTCAAGAAGTATGCCTGGCCAGGTGTGGTGGCACACACCTTTAATCCCAGCACTCAGGAGGCTGAGGCAGGAGGATTTTTGTGAGTTCGATACTGGCCTGGGCTATAAAGTGAGTTCAAGACCAGCCTGAACTGCACAGTGAAACCCTGTCTCAAAAAACAGGGCTGGGGATTTAGCTCAGTGGCCTAAGCACCTGCCTGGCAGGCGCAAGGTTATGAGTTCAATCCCTGGTACCAAAAAAAAAAAAAGTATGCCTGAAGTCCAGAACTTACAACACAAAGACATTAACCTGCTATTACAAATATGTACAAGAACTAAAGAAATCCATGTCCAAAGAATCAAAATTTCACAGTAACATTATCACCAAACACTGAATATCAATAAAAACAGAAAGCAAAAGAGTCAAATAGAAATTCTGAAGTTGAAAAATTACTGAATTTTTTTGAAAATTAGATAGCAGGAGAATCAAACATAAAAATGCGTCAACTGAGATTATCCTCAGTGAAAATGGAAAGACAAAAGAATGAAGACTATCCTTCAAAAATATAGGAGAATTAAGACATTGCCAGATACAGAAAAATACAGAACTCACTGACTAACAGACACATCCCAAAAGAAAATACTAAAAAGAGAGTCCTTCCGGCAGCAATCACAGGACATTAAACAGTAACTTAAATCCACATGAAGAAATGAGCGCTTGTAGGGTAACTAAGTAAACGTAAGGATACTACAAATGTATTTTTAGGTGTAACTACTCTATCTGATTTTAAAAGGCAATGACATGAAACAATACTTATAAGAGTGCACTGCTAGGCTGCTTACAATGTTCAATGATACCTTGCCTGACAACAGCACAGAGGGAGGAGGAATGAGCTGTAATTGGAGCAACGTTTTGTACAAATCACTGGGATGAAGCTGTTGTAAATCAAGATGTTATTTGTAACCTCCAGGGCAACCATCAAGAATACAACAAAAAAGAGTAAATAATAAATAATAATGTAATTAAAATAAGATACTAAAGTATACCTCTTCTTCTTTATTTTTAGTATACCTATTTTTCACAACAGGTAATGGAGAACTAAGGGAATCAAAAGAAAACAAACAGCAAAATGCGAAGATAAATCCCACTTAGCAGTAACTGCACTGAAAGTAAACAAGTTAGAGTTCAATAAAAAGTAACAGGTCACTGGAGAAATAAATTTTTTTTTTACAAATGATCCATGCTGTGCATAGTGGTGTATGCCTATAATCCCAACACTTGGGAGGCCAAAGCAAGAAGATCACTCCAAACTTGAGGCTAGCCAAGGCTAATCGTCAGCTCAAGGCGAGCCTGCACTACAAAGCAAGATCGTGTGTCAAAAAGAAAGCCCTCTTCCAAAAAAAAAAAAAAAACCAATCACACTGAGACACAAATTAGATTCAAAGATAGAGACAGACTGAATTAGAAAGATGAAAATTTGTACTTCAAATATCCAAAAAAGAGCTGGAATAGCTATACAAATATCAGAATAGAAAATACACTTTAAGACAAAAATTGCTACTAGAAACCAAAAAAAGACTGTTCTACAATGATTCAAAAAAAGACCACTCATCAAGAGGCATCAGTTATAAAATTTCAGTATATGCACCTAACAACATAATTCCAAAACACTTAAAAGTACCAGAAAAGCAAATAGGCAATATAAGAATAATGGAAAGTTCAACACTTTACTTTTTTGTGTGTGTGTTTGTTTTTTGTGGCACCGGGGATCGAACTCACAACCTCGCACCTGCCAGACAAGCGCTTAAGGGACTGAGCCAAACTCCTGGCCCTAGTTTTTTGAGGCAGGGTCGCACTATGTAGCTCAGGCCGGCCTTACCCTCGTGCTGTAGCCCAAGCTGGCGTGGAACTCACAATGCTCCACCTACCTCAGCCTCCCAAGTGCTGGGATTAAAGGTGTGTGCCACCACGCCTGGTTTCAACACTTTACTTTCAATATTAGTAAGGAACAGAAGATCTGAACAACACTAAACCAAATAAACTTAATAAATATCTATAGAACATTCCACCTAACAACAGAAAACACGTTCTTCTCAAAATATTGAGGGTAGGGAGCAAGAGGAGGTAGATGTGCTACAAATTCAAAACTGTTAAGAACAGTTACACAGTAACGAAGGAAAAATAGGTATAATACTTAAGTGGGAACAAAGACCTCACAATTTCAAATACATTCACCTTAAAGGACTACTCATAATATGGATGGCGCCATAAAGCTATCTTCGTATTTCTTCCTCAGGCTTTGAAAAAAACAGTAACATGGAAACTGGGAAAACTGATTTGGAAGTACAATTTTAGATGTTTCTGGAGGGCAGAGAGGTATGAAACAGATACCAACAAATATGGAGTAAGTACTGACACTGAAGGATGGCAAAAATTGATTTCAAGTGGCAAAAAACCAAAAACACCAAAAACAAACAAGCTGCCAAATAACATGCTGTATATACTACTGAATAACCAAAGCAACCAGATATCATACTGACACTGAGGAAACTAGGTTTGAGGAAGGTCAGGGAAGACGAGGAGTTAGTAAGGATAGCCTTATTTGTACTTATTTTTAACGTTCATATTACTTGTTACATGTGCAGATGCCTCACTCCTTGTGTGTGTGTGTGTGAGAATTCTTTTTCCCCTAGTTGAACTTTATACATGAAAATGTTCTGAATAACCAAAGAACAAGAGGAAAACAAAATAACATGAGCAACAAAGCAGAATAATCTCAGCTGAGAAAAACTCCACAGAAGAAATCACCCTGAAGACTAGAAACACGACTCATCTTCTCTGCCTTTTTTGTAGGTAATAACCGCTGTCTGCCCCACCACAAACGCTAGGAACCCCATAAGCCCTTCCAGACAGCCCCTTCCAGCATACCCTTCCGAACAAACACCAATGACAGCAAAGCCTCCACTGACCTGCGGATCTCCGCGTCTGTGAAGCCCTCCACAAGGTCTTTGCGCACACTCCGGGGGCGCCCTCTGCGCTTTGGCTTCTTGTCATCATCAGAGTCTTCGGTCTCACTCTCAGAAGCCGAGGATCTCTGGGCTTGCCTCTTAGACTCAGTGTCAGAATCACTATCATTTGTCTGAGCCTGACAAAGAATAAAGTCAAGTCACATTTCACTAAGTATCAGCTCCAAGAAATACAAGGACCACAACCAGACCACCTTTCCAATTCCCTAGTACTCAGAATTTCCAGAAAGTCAATTTGTCTTTTAACAAATGAGATGTCATATAATGAGGAAAACCTTGCTTGGGACAGTCACACTTTCCAAGACACTGCAATATAATAAAAAGTAAAAGTGGATTAAATATCTGGGTATTTTTATACCATTTAATGTATGTAATATCCAGTATAAAATAAGTTCATTTTTACTTCCTTGGGCAAGTAAGCTTCCTTTTTGTGCCTTTCCTTTGCAAAATGGGGATAACCGTACAACAGTCCAGATAATGCAGGGTTTTCCTGAGGTATAAATGAGCCAGTAAGTAAAATACGCTTAGAACTATGCACTGGCACACAGGAAATACTCAATAAATGGTAGCTAGTGTTACCTAATACTGCCTAACTACGTGGTAAGCAAACCGAAGTCCCTTCTCACCTACAAAAATGGGTAACAAAACTTCTTTTATCTACCTCAATGTTGAAAAAGTCAAATTAGACGGTGCCTGTGAAGGTACTTTTGAAAGGTGTGAAGCCTATGAATGTTCCTTGTTTTAAATTACGTAACATATCTATAGCAAGTGCTGTGAACACGCCAAACCTCTGAAGTTGAAGGCAGTGACAATTAAAACCAAACCTTTAGGACTTTCAGTCCTAATCTCAAAGGCAAAATGCTAACTTCCATTGAACTCAGATCCCCTTCAGCCATTTTATAAGAAGCCAGGTTGCAAAATCAAGTGCCTTACAGGTGTGCTTTTAAATTTTGTGCACTTTCCCCTTTCCTTTCTGGCTTCCTACACCCTAACTCTGTCTGCGGACCCCTGAGTCAGGGCAACAATACAAGGCCTCCTCCTAGAGTCATCTGTATTTGAGGCAAACTTCACAGCACAAGTACTGTACGCCCATGACTTTCATCTCACTTGCTCACCTTTTTAGTGGAACTACGAATTCGAGGAAGCATATAAATTTCTTCTAGCTCCTTCTGTCGCTCCTCTTCCTCGACTTTTTTCCTTTGCTCCTCTGGAATGATCTCATCCCAATCCTTGTGAGGACGCTCTTCTAGTTCTTCTTCATCCTCCATCGTTGCAAAGTTGGCAACCTAAAAACAAACAGGATGGTGTCCGACATTTCTACACTTTCAAATACCCTCTGATAAAACATCAACTTAACCAGTGTTTTTAACCTAAGTGAGACACTGTCCTAAGATTCCAGTGATACTACGTAATGAGATAATGAATTTTCTACTATCCCTTCTCATGCCCACCTAAACCCACTTGTTAAACCCATAAGCTCACCAGAAATTGTACTGAAAAGGAGAGAAACAAATAGAAGTAATACAGGTAGTACAACTGGGGCTGGGGGATCACTCCCCTTCCATCCACTTAAACTTGGACAACACCCCAGGGCCAATCCTCCTTTCATTGTTCTAAGATAGTGGTGGTGAACCTATGGCATACAGAGCCCTCTCCATCAGCATATGAGCCAAGTTGTTCCAAACCTTGAAACTGGGCAGCTAAAATATTTTCCACACCTAAAAATGCATTTTAAAAATTCTACAACACTTGCAGAGAATCCTACAGGCCATCAGGAAATCTATAAAGAATTTTCTAACACTGTAGCAGCTGCAAAGGAGAATTTCAGTAATAGATTTTTTACAGTTTCATAAGATGGAAACAACCCTGTGCTTTCTTACTTCTCTAGATAAAGGTGAATTTGAAGAACTTGATCTTTCCTGCTCCTACTGATTAGATTTTAGAAATCTGGAAATGGAGCTATTAAAATTTCAACAAAATTCGATCTGAAAACAGTTGAGGAGATAAGAAAATAAGAGTATGCAGGGATGACAAAGGACAGCAGAGGTGGTAGTTCTGAAAATGAAATCCTTAAAGTGTGGAATTCTCCATGAAATAATTTTAAGTCAATGAAAGCACTCTGGATTCCTTTTCTTACTTTGGATCACTTTATGCTTGTGAGCACTGTTTAGCTTTCAATTATATCAAATCCAATACAAGAAACAAGATAACAGATGACCTCAGTGCTTGCATGTGTTGCTCTCAAACTAACAGTATAAGCCAAGGTTTACAAACTACCAGCATGCAAACAACATTAAAGAACACAGTAATTGTGCAAAAGCATGCCAAATGCAAACTTTTACCTTTCAATAGAAAGTTGTTTGCTTCACTAAAATCTGCTATTGTGTTTGTTGTATTTTTCTTTTAAGACAAAAGATGTTACAGTATGAGTTGTTGTTCTAAACTAAAACTTCAGTATTCAGATTTAATTTCAGTGTTGGCACTTTCAACAAATAAGCAGGTTTGGGGCCGGGAGTTTGGCTCAGTGGCTTAAGTGCCTGCCTGGCAGGCACAAGGTTGTGAGTTCAATCCCTGGTACCGCACAAAAAAAAACAGTAGGTTTGGGTTGTGGTTGGGGTGCTTTGTCTCTAAAAGGTTTGTCATCACTGTCCTAAGAGAAATGAAATAAGAATAACAAAGACTCAGTAAATCTTTAAAGCTCCAAGCCAGATCATGTGCCTGTTAGATCCCTGTAGCCTGACCTTCAGTAACCTTTTCCCCATGGGAACATCAATAAAGGTTCACTCACAGGGACCACAAATCACGCACGTGATTAAAAGACTAAATTCTGGTAGTCCTGCACCCTTAGATGACTGAGAACCCTGTCAGTCACTTCTGTCAATGTCATTCTGAGAAGTCCAATGAGAGGCAGCAGGGCAGGATACACATCTCTGTTTTTGTTTTGTTTTGTTTTTTGTGGCACTGGGGATCAAACTCACAACCTTGCACCTGCCAGGCAGGCGCTTAAGCCACTGAGCCAAACACCTGGCCCTAGTTTTTTGAGACAAGGTTGCACTATGTAGTTCAGGCTGGCCTTGGGCTCGCACCGTAGCCCAAGCTGGCATGGAACTCACAACGCTCCACCTACCTCAGCCTCCCAAGTGCTGGGATTAAAGGCGTGCACCACCACGCCCAGCTTATACACATCTTTTAAATTCCAAAACACTGATGCACCTTCTTTCTTCCTATTCCCCTGACAACCTAATGCCACTTTTCCCATTTGTGCTACCTCCATGTTTCTGCAGGGAGGACTCCAAGCATACCTTCCCGCTGTTGTCAATAAATGTAGATTCTTTTACCAGTGAGGGTACCCTTGCAATTCTTTGCTCACCCTGTACAAGGACCCGGAATCTATGTCTTGGATGCACAGTGTATCACAAGGATATAAACTGTTGCATAAGTTCTACAGAAAAATGTTTAAATCATATATATTTCTAATAAATATAACACTAATAACATAATATAAATTATAAAATGATGAATTTAATAATCCACGATAAACTTACATTTCTATATATTGCTACTGAATAGAGGTCATTCATCTAGTCAACCAATCATCATACTCCTTTCCATCAAACATATAAACATTAAGCATATGGAATGACTGGGTATGTTTAAAAGTGAACTCTGGTCTTAGGACTGAAAATGACAATATAAAATGGAACAATGTTGAACAAACCTACAAGAACAGTGCGATACGGTGGCACATGCCTATAATCTCAGCACTAGAGAAGCTGAGGCAGGAGGATCACCTGAGTTTGAGGCCAGTCTGGACTACATAAGTGAGTTCAAGTCCAGCATGAACTGCATAGTGAGACCTTATCTCAAAAAGACTCATCAAAAAACCCCTACAAGAGTATTACATTTATTCTATATGAAATATTGCCTAATATCTAATATAAAATTGTACAAAAATAGTATGTAGCCCAGAAAAAATGCCATCTAAATGTACACATTTCACAGAACCAGACTGGGCCTACAGAGAAAGACTGACCAGCTCTGGACAGTATTGGGGTACTAGTATGCAGGGCTCTGCCTTCTTTCATTCCTTCCCTCCTAGCCTTGAAGACTACACGGCAATACAAAAAAGTTTCTGTCGGTTCCATTCCTTAAGCCATTTGGAGCAGTAAAATCAAATCAGAACTTTATGACTTCTGGCCAGAATTAACTGCTTAACTTCTAAGAAGTACATGTCATGATTTTTTACAATCAAATTTTTTCAATTCTAATACAAAAAAGTTACAACACTGTTCCAAAAAGCACTTGGCCATTCTCTCAAATCAAGCACTGTTTGTAATTACTTCATATATTACTTTTAAATGGATGAAAACAATAAAATGATATAAATACGCATATGTGGCACTGCATTCACTTGGGAATTTCCAAAGGCAGTGTAGTAGTTAAGGGCCAGGCTCTGGAGGCCAGACCATCTGCCCCTTATATAACCATTAAGAGTGGTTTGTGCAGTTAGCTTACGAATAAGGCAGAAAGCCAGGGAAAGGGCCTGACACAGCTGGGCGATCAGCCATACTGATCAGAATTAAAATAAGCATGCGCAGTGAACTCTGACTCAGGACCAAGAAAAAACCTCCTCCAGGAACATGGACTGCAGCACCTCTAAATAAGTTCCTGAGTTTCCAGGAACTTAAAAGTGCAAATAAAACAGATTTTTCTTTAAAATTCTAGTTTCCTTTAAATCCTATCTACTGAATAACTGAGGCAAAAGCCTAAGTTCTAATTGGTCATTTTAAATTTACAGAGCCAACTGGGACAGGTGGCCACTAAATAACTGAGCACCTCCTATGCGCCACTTACCCATAAGTAGCTCTGGCCATGTACCAAGCCTATTTGGGACCCCTCCTGGAAATTCAGGAATTATTATTATTTCTAATAAATACTGGCCAGACTTCCTCCCTGTGGTCTGTGACTTTATTCTTTGACTTTATGAAACCATAAACTCAGTTTGTACAGAATTAATTGCTTCATATTCACAATAATCTGTGACTCGGAAAACAGCCTTCACCAGAACCTGACCATGTTGGCATCCTGATATCAGAAGCTTTCTGAAATATGAAACATAAATTTCTGTTGCTGATATAAAAAGCATTCATTTATAGCACTTTGCTATGGCAGCCCAAAATGACAAACACGAATAATCCACCTTTTCTAACTCCTTCAGCTTTTGATGCTCACAGCTCTACTTCCTCCTTGTTCTTCCACCAGGACTACTTCAGCCTGTGGGCAATCATGGAGCACAGCACACAACACTGCTTCCTTCCTTCAAACCCATTATTGTCTCCCTTGATCATAATGGGCCTGCTGCACTTGACCATCACTGTAACGTCCAGGTCTCTCCTGCTCCTCCTTCTAACTTGCACAGAATCAACCTGAATCTTGGAAACCTTTACCATTTGACTTTCCCGTCTCCCAAGCCAATCTCCCTCCTAAGGATCACCAACGGATCCAATTTCTCTGTTCTCAAATACTGCTAGAGAAAGTCATATGATCTTGCTGACTGGTTCCACAGCAAAGCAGTAGCATTTTGTTCAGACGACTCACTATCAAATTCCTCCTCACAACTCTCAGCCCCACCTATGGCTGCCTCAAATCTTTTCCACTACTTTACTAGTAATTAACATAAATACAAACTCAATTCCCACATCTTCTCTTTCCTAATGTGACTGCTACCTTTTTCCAAAGCCAAGTCTTTCCTCCATGCTTTGACATATCCCTTCCACTCTCCTCCAGGGCAGTATACCACCAAATCTTCTTTCCTTACAACCTTCAACATTTCCCTATTCCCAAAGTTCTTTGGTCAAACTAGAGATGTGCTAATATCTTTCTAAAATCTGGCCTTGCTTGAGCCTTTATCTTTATTAAATTACTTTCCCTAAGCTTTTTAATAATATCTGTATTCAAAGGTACCACCTTCTTAAGTTTAGCCCTGTTCACATTTCATTTTATCACTGACCACTGACCACCTTTTATTTTCTTTCACAAAAACAATGTAATAAAACCTCACCAAGTCAAAAGTCTGCCAACTGTCACCTACTGTTCTCATACCCTGGACATCTCCTTGTCTGATTAATGTGCCCCACATTCCTCCTGGCTTCTGATTCTCTAACAGCATACTTTCAGTTCTCTCCATCAACTTCTTTTCCTCTGCACACTGACTCCAGGGCAGGATGGTCAACTTCAGTGGTTACCTTCCTAGGAGGGACACAGACTACATTCACAAAGTCCTCCTAACTCATAATGACATTGAGGACATGAGTCAATTCAAGTAAAAGGGAAAACAGGGTCTAGCACAAAGGAAGTCCTTGTAGACATGAGTAATAATGAATCAGGGCTGAGAACTCTCCACAAAGATCTTTATACCTTAAACTGAGACAGAAGCTCGTCGGTGGCACTTGTTGATACTTCATTCTCTCTGGTTTCAGCCAAGCGCAAAATTTCATCTATATCCATTTCCTAAGAGAAAAGAAAGCAACAAAGGTATGATAGAAAGGCAACAATCTTCAGCATTTACTGAAGATGTTAAATACAAATAAGACAATTTTCTGATTTTCTCTTTACTGCTATAGTCTCTGTTCTGTATCCTTTACATCTAATGTTTCAAACTATCATTTATCCAAATGATAAGGTGAAAGTTGAGAAATTACAAGAAACAAAACCAATTGGAAAAATAAAGACAAATTTTTAAAGCTTTACTCATTTTTTCCTCCTCAATTTAGTAAAAGTTTTTGCGTTTTCAAAGAAAAAAATTATATTCCTACAAATATTTACTCTTTCCTTATAAAAGCTAACTGACCTTCCCCCAAAATTTATTCTCATACCCAGGCATGGTGGCACATGCCTGTAATCCCAGCACTTGGGAGACTGAGGCAGGAGGACACTGCAAGTAAGGCCAGGTTGGGGTACAAAGTAAGTTCAAGGCCAGCCTCAACTACATAATTGAAACCCTTTTCCCCTCAGGGGAGAAAAAAATTTCTCACTTTACAAAAAATGTTTCCCCTCATTCTTAAATACCTGAGGCTCTGACTCCTCCCCTTCAAGTTCTTTGAAGAGATCCTCTGCTCCAAATTTCAAAATAGCTGTCAGCTCTTCTTTATTGAAAGGATTTGAACTGTGAAGTAAAACACAGCTGTAATCTCTTAGGAATGTCAAATAACCTCTATAGAGTTGTACTTCAGAATACCTGTCCTTCATGAGGAAGTAAAATAACTGGTGAAAAGATAAATTCTACCTCAAGAAAAGTGATCCCTCTACTATCTTGTTCTTTAGTCACAGGATGAGTTGGTGGCAGTCAAACTACCCTAGCAGAAGCTGAAAAATTCAATTTCTGCCTGCTGGCTCATCTATTACATAGTTCAGTAATAAACAAGCTTAGCAAGGTAACAGAACAGAGTTCCCTCTGTCCTTTGACTCAGAAAACTGTCATTCTTTTGAAGTTTCAACCCCCCCATTTCTGGTCAAAAAGAAAAGGAGCTAAGCTTTTCTCACTTACATTCCTCTTGAAGGGAAAATAAGCTCAAAATATGCCACGTAAGAAGGACTAATTTCACTTCGCCTTAAACATGGCTACAGAGAACAATCTGATCAAAACAGATATCCCTCTTTTTTCATAAACGCTTTCTATATGTTCTTCCGTTTTCAATAGAACAGGCACAACAAATTCCACACAAATATTTCTACTAGCAGTAAAACCCAGTCTGCCAATTCAGTCTGGTGGAGTCACTGCTGCAAAGTCAATGGCAACATTCTACTAGGCTGAAACCCAACATGGTCCCACTGCTACTACTGTGTGGCATGAGACACGAACCAAATGCTCCCCCTTCCACCGACACACACACAGGGCTGATAAAAAAAAAAAAAAAAAAGAAAAAGAAATAGGGAAAACAGAAGAAAATGAAAATACCATTCTTCTTGGGGTATAGGCTGACCTTTGTCAGGTAATAAACAGACTAATAATGTCTGTGTTACAGAAATAATCCTGTTAGAACTGGAGCAAATATTCACATAAAATCAGTTTGCTTCTGCCGACCTCCTCAAACTTTCTGGCACTTACTTGGACCTTCCAGAGTTGTTTTCCAGGACTGTTCGGCCAGTGGTATCCATGCGCTGGATCACCAGATGATCCAATACCATCTTTTTTTTGGCTCGTTCTATGATTTCCTCTTCCACGGTCCCTTTTGTAACTAAGCGGTAAATATTTACCTATAGGAAAATTAAATATTATGTTTATGATTGATCAAAAGAAAATTGTTGCCTCTGTCAAAAACCTAGAGGGGAAAAGAAAAAAAAAGATTCACTCTCTATTGCTATAAATGAGAAGCCATCCATCCAAGTGAGCAACTTAGGTCAAGGCAGCATTGTTACTATCTACAGCAGGATACAACTCTAAATAGTTTCTGAAGAGCTGCCATTACTATCTGCTGATGATCAAAGTCTTGCTAAAGAATAATCAGTTTCATAAAGCAAAGTTTTACGAAAACTGAACCACTGACCAATATGATCCATTACCACTTAGCCTATACTGCAGCAGTCATTGGAGATTCATACACAAAAAAAGCAAGGACATGATTTTCCAGCATACCTGAGTCAATATTATCACATATAAGAACAGATCATTCTGAACGATGATAGAACATTTAGCAACTACTCTGTATTAAGAGAAAGAAAAGGTTCAGCTCTAAGGCTATTCATCAAAGATCTTTCTTAAGTCTTCTTCTTTTTTTTTTTTTTGCGGCACCAGGGATTGAACTCAAAACCTCACGCCTGTCAAACAGGCGCTTAAGACACTGAGCCAAACTCCCGGCCCTGGTTTTTTGAGGCAGGGTCACACTGTGTAGCTCAGGCTGGCCTTGTGCTCGCGTTGTAGCCCAGGCGGGCCCTGAACTCACAACACTCCTCCTACCTCAGCCTCCCAAGTGCTGGGATTAAAGGCGTGTACCACCACGCTCGGCTTTTCTTAAGTCTTTAGTAGACTCATCTTTAGCCCAAAGACATTTTCTCTTTTCTATACTAGTCAATAAATAGAAATTAACACTTGGGGAAAACAGAAGTAAAACTGTAGGGGGAAGCAGGGACATGCATTTCAGAAACATTCTGGAAGGGCTGAATCAATCTCTGTTACTCTAAATCCAAAGTCACATTCAGAAAACTGTTCCCACTAACCTGCTTCTTTTGACCAATTCTATGGGCCCGGGCTTGTGCCTGCAAGTCGTTCTGGGGATTCCAGTCAGAGTCGAAGATGACAACTGTGTCCGCTGACGCCAAATTGATTCCCAGGCCACCAGCCCTTGTCGAGAGCAGGAAACAGAAGTCCTGTACACAATGCAATATACTACTTTATGCAGTGGCCTTCTCAGAAACATCATAGTCCAATAAGCCCTTATACCTGGAAACCCCTGCAGGTGTGAAGAAAAGTGAGATATGACGGACAAACTTCACGAAGGCTACAGGTCAGGGACTTGATGGCAGAGGAAATTTTCATTTGATTAAGAAGAAGAGTCAGTGCAGTAAACAAAAGGAGTAAAGTAGTATCTAACAAAGCAACAGGAGTGGGAGACCTAGAAGTATCTCCTGGCTAAAAAATAGTGTATATAAGAAGTAAACCAAAAACCAGACAAATTCAATTATTAGGAATTGTTCCAACAAGCTACTCAGATACACGTTTTCTGGGGAAAGGTAGGTTATGCCATATTAGGCAATTAGTGTTAAAAAAAAAAAGTCATCCATTTGTTAGTCTGGTTAGGAAAATAGAAACACTGCAATAAACAGGTCAGATGCTAGAAATACTGAGGACCACAGGATCTTCAAAACAAGCAAAAAGACACCCTCAGTGGGTTTGCATGAAAAGCAGAAAGTGGTAAAGACTCAGATACTTGCACCTTTCAGTTTCCAGACCAATGATAATAAAGACAGGCACCAATGGACTACCTATCACACGTGAGCACTTAAAAAATATGTGACAGAAGGAAAGACTGAACTGAGTAAACCAATGGAGAAAAAAACCAAAAAAATTTCCATTTTCAGGGAATTTGATCACGTGTATCAAAAGCTGATGCCTTTTGGGTACAGAAGCAGCACTTAGCAACTAGTAATTCATAGTTATGACTTAAAAAACGGGTGTTATTAACACTGTATCCAACAGAAAGATGTCCATGTTCTGAAATTCAACAGTCACATTCAACAGCTTAGGCCATAGAAGCAGAAAAGGACCGAGCTGTCTTGTAAGAACTTTAAGTTTCAATAAAAAGTGATCAGCAGGTATGACCAGGCATAGGACAGTGATTCTCAAAGGGGAAGTTCCCTGAAGAAAAGCCAAAAGATGAACAGATGACAGTTTAAAATAAGACACATAAAATTTAAATAAAATCTGGTGTCCAAATAATCATATAAAGGGAGCTGGGCATGGTGGCGTATGCCTTTAATCCCAGCACTCGGGAGGATCGTTGTGAGCTCAAGACCAGCCTGAACTACATATCAAAAAATAAGGGCCCTGGATTTAGCTCAGCAGCCTAAGCATCTGCCTGGCAGGCACAAGGTTGTGAGTTTGATCCCCAGTACCCAAAAAAAAAAAAAAAAAAAAAAAAAAATCATATCAACAATTTATAGTGTTGCTTTGTCAAAGATAATATAAATTACAATATGCTATCTATGATCAAACTGACAAAAGTTGAAAAATTATGAAAACATTCCCAAGTGAGATAAAATGAAAATACGTGTACAAAAACAGTATGAATATAAACTGTTTTATGCTATCTATGATCAAACTGACAAAAGTTGAAAAATTATGAAAACATTCCCAAGTGAGATAAAATGAAAATACGTGTACAAAAACAGTATGCATATAAACTGTTTTAGGAAAGTAATTTAACAAAACATATCAAATTTCTTTTTAAAATGTTCAATGCCTTTTTGTTAAGTACAGCTAACAAACAGACTAAATGATGGTACACACATGAAGAATACTAAAAATTAAAATTTTGTAATTCTTTTTTTTTTTTTTTTTTTTTTTTTTGCGGCACTGGGGATTGAACTCACAACCTTGCGCTTGCCAGGGCAGGCGCTTAAGCCGCTGAGCCAAACTCCCCAGCCCTGGTTTTTTGAGGCAGGGTCGCACTATGTAGCTCAGGCCGGCCTTGCGCTCGCGTTGTAGCCCAAGCCGGCCTCAAACTCACAACACTCCATCTACCTCAGCCTCCCGAGTGCTGGGATTAAAGGCGTGCGCCACCACGCCCGGCAAAATTTTGTAATTCTTTAATGACATGGGAAAAATGATCAAATTATGATTTTTTTTTTCCTTGTTGGTCTTTTTGAGACTGGGTCTCACTACGCAGTTCAGGCTGGCCTTGTGCTCACTTTTGTAGCTCAGGCTCATCTTGAATTCACAACGATCCTGTTGCCTCAGCCTCCCAAGTGCTGGGATTACAGGCGTGCACCACCATGTGCAGCTTCAAATTATAATTTTGAATTAGAGATGACAATAAAACTATATGCAGCATGACCCTAATTAGGCAAACATAAATAATGGTTCTATAGTCTTTTTTAAATTAAATTAAATGTTCACTATTTATTAGATTATTGTATTCATTAGCAACTTTGAAAGATAATGAAGAGCACTAAGAAGAAACATTATATAAACTCTCACCCCAAAGATAGCCCTGCTTTATGTATAGTCATGAGACAGGGAGAAGTAGGTTAAAAAAAAAAAAAAAAAAAACTAGCTTGTTTTTTTCCCCCTAAGGAAGGACAACAGGAAACATTCAATCCATACTATCTTTCAAGTGTCAAGAACACAAAATCCGTTTCAATAACGACTACATAATAAAAATAGCTGATATTTTTTGAGTGCTCACCATGGGCCAGGCAATATGATCAATGTTTTATGCTTACTAACAAATTTAATCCTCACAGCAACATTATGAAGTTTTAGAAACTGATTTTCAGTTGAAACAAGGGGGAGGGAGGGATGAGAACTGGGTGATGACCACTGGTTTTAGTAATCCAATTCTTCATTAAGCAATGAGTCAGAGCATAGGTCCTAAACAGGTTAGTGCCCAAAGCTATTTGATAGGAACTAAAATTTTAGGCTTCAAAAGTAGCTAAACCAGTAGTCTAACTAGAACTATCTGCTAAACTGAGGCAGAAGGCATATCATGCTACAGTAAAGGAGGAGACATTTAATTTTTAGTAAGGTACTGGTGGCACATTCGTGTAATCCCAGCACAGAGAAGCCTGAAGCAGGAGTTCAACTGTTGGGCGTTCGAGCAAACTACATAGTGAATTAAAGGCCAGCCTGAACTACATAGTGAAGCCCTGTCTCAAAAAAAAAAAAAAAAAAAAAAAAAAGATTTTTAAAGCTTTTAGAAAGAACCCTAAATTTACTCTGGTTTAAAAAAAAAAAGGGGGCCGGGAGTTTGGCTCAGCGGCTTAAGCGCCTGCCATGGCAGGTGGTGCAAGGTTGTGAGTTCAATCCCCGGTGCCGCAAAAAAAAAAAAAAAAAGTTAAAAAACAGGAGACCAGGCTTCAGAATTTAACAATCTCTTTAAAACACTTCCTGTTCCACCTGAGCTTTCTCCACTGCTTCCTTTACCTGTACAAGTTACTATAGTTTTAATTACCCTAAGGCTTTTCTATCCTACTTCTCTCATTATCTATGTCATTTAATAATTTGTTATGGACTAACTAGAATGTAATCGGTTTCCCTACAGGTAGATCTTACATATATGCACCCAAAACAAAATACTTTAATTGACAAATGTAAGTAGTTTAGTAATTTAGTAGTAATACCAAAATCCCACAAAAATTTTAGACACACTGTTGAAGCTACAGTCACCAAAAAGCACAGATCAGGAATTTCCAATCTATGTGTAGAAATTAATCCTACTGGCCAAGTCTCTTCATCCAAGCCCATAAATTTATCCTGAAGCCAGCAGAGCACTGTCATCGTCACTAAGTTAGGCCAGGCAAGCTACACATGCATATGCTTTTAAGGAGTGACAACAAAATAGGCATTATTTGTAGTATACATTTCTCACACTTTTCAAGACAGAAAAAATGTACTACAAAATGTTTCTGAAACACAATAAACTAAGTTGGAAAGACTTTTTTTTTGATATACAGAACCCAAGCCATCTAAGTAACAAAGGCATGCATAGTGTACCTCAGACCCATCTGCATTGAAGTGATCCAGTGCCTGTTTTCGGATTTCTCCCTTGATGGAGCCATCTAAACGCTGGAAAAATAAACCACGAGAAAATCATAAGGTAGGAAGATCAGCTACACTCAAAATAGAACACTAGAGTTGCAACCTTTATCAACCAAACACCCTGTGAGTAAAAATAACCAGAACACAGTGGGCAAGTGCCATGAAGGCACTGTTCATAAAGCAGGACAGCCTGTGCGACCCAAGCTCTTTGGTTACACACTCTACGTCAGAGGATGCTGATCCAGAGGACTGTCTAGGTGAATCGGGGATCAGAATGGCTGCCAGGACCTATGAGGAGAAGGATGAAAACCCAGACTGTGCTCAAAGATTTGGTTTACTTCTATATTTGTATGTACTGAAGCAATTATGAAATAGTACCAATGGTCACCTAGTGACTGTAGAAAAATGATGTTTCTTAGGTAGTGGACTAAAAATATCACCATTAGGTTCTACATAAATCAAAAATTTGTCTCAAAAATACTTTGCTGAAACATTGGCAATGTTAGAACTGATTATACCAGCTTTCCAAAAATTGCTCTAAAGTCAGAGTAAAGTCTTCAAAAACCGAAAAAATATTTTTTTCAGTATGTGTGAAGGTATGGACAGCTATTCTAAAGAAAACAGGAGACATTATGGTAACCACGGCTGATTTCCTATTCTCTTGTTTTGAAGTCCCGTAATACTTTCATTCTTTTATTTTGATTGGTTTGATACTATTTTGGTTTTGTCTGAATTTATTGTGTGAAGATATGGACAACTATTTCAAAGAAAACAGGGCACATGGTAGCCACTGTTGATTTCCTGTTGTTTTGAAGTCTGTGTTGCTTGCATTGTTTTGCTCTGATTTGCTTTGTTCTGTTTTGTTTTATTCTCTTTAAAAAAAAAAAAAAACCCAACCACATTATCAATTCAGGATAGCCTCCAGGATTCTCCAGTACATACATTTATTATCTAAGAGCATGTATCAGCTTGGGGTACAAAATTGTGTCACCATAGTGAAACCATTTGATACATCAAACAACTACTAAAGAATTATGTACGTAATTTAGAATTATATATGATGTACATAAAGCATTTCTCACTATTAATACCATGTTCTCTTCCTACAACCATGATTTGTGATGAAAACACTTCACATCAGGTGAAACTGACCCAAGTGGTACTCAGCTGACTGTGGACCAACTTCCTTACACCTCTCCAGGGCTCTGCCACCAGACATACAGCCACCGACACTCAGGTCAGCTCCTATGTGGACTCACTACAATGCTAGCCTTGAACCAAAGAGATTTTTAAATGGCAAATTCATGACCTACATATAAAATCAGAAAACCTAAATGCGCTCCTTTAACTATTCCCATAAACAGAAGACACTAAGTCAATTACCTAAAAATCCCTAGCTTAGTTATTCCCTACAAAGAACAGCGGTGAATTCCTGATTTACCAGATATCGCATGATTACCTAGAAATGAAAGCTCTCAGAAATCCAGATTTTGGTGCTTGGGTGTTTCTTCCCAACAACGACAGTGAGTATTAAGCTACATTCTAAGATGACTGCTAAAGGCCACACAAGGTATTAGAAGTGCAATAGTGCCTTCAGGGTATCCCAAGAGACAAACTGTTAGTCTTACAGTGGGGCCTCCTAGAAGATAACCACTGAGTTTCTTCAATACCAGTACGATTATATGAGTTGGAAGAAGAGTTCAATCACTTGAAAGATTCTTTTTTTCTTAAAATAAACCCTAATAACTAAAGCAACATAAATTAAGCCACTCCAGGTATGGTGGCACATGCCTTTAATCCCAGCATTGTGGGAGGCTAGGGAAGGAGAATCTCAAGTTTGATTATAGCCGAGGAAAGTTAGTGACTTATTGAAACCCTGTCTCAAAATTTAAAAAAAGTCCCAATGACACAGCTCAGAGCAAAGGCCCTAGGTTCACTTCCAGGTATCATTAAAAAAAGTCAAGAGTCAGTAAATAGTACATATGTCTGCATGTCTATAAATAGACCACAGACAAGCTTCTCACAAACACCAAGGAAAAGTCTGCTGAAGAAAGTTTCCCACAGGAGACAATGGAATGAACATGAGCCGGGCATGATGGCGCACACCTGTAATACGAGCACTCAGGAAGCTGAGGCAGAAAGATCACAAGTTTGAGGACAGCCTGGGCTACATAAAAAGAGTCCAGCCTTCATTACATAGTGAGACCCTGTCCCCAAAAAATAACAAACAAACAAACAAAACAAAAAAAAAAAAAAAAACAGACATGTGGCACAGAAGGCCATCACCAATTGCTCTGGGATGCAGCAAGGGTTCAAGGACCCCATTCTACTACACACCAGGGTCAACTTCTTTTGGTGTAAATGTATAACCCACCACCTCTCTTACTTCCTACAATTTGGGCTTCTGAAATCAGGTTCATACGTCACTCTGCTCTACTTTTAGCACAGACTCAAATATGTAAGAAACATCTTTTCTCATACCCAATTTTACTTTCTTTAATCCTCTTCAACACATCCTTAAAAAAAAAAATGATCTTGACAAGACCTTTTTCATTATAGAGCGCCTAAAGGCACAGAAGTAAAACACTGAGATCCTCATGGAATTTTAATATCAATGTTTTTCAAGCAATAAAAAAGGTTCTTTTTCTATGCAACAATTCAAGAGAGACGAGAGTAAGAGAAAGACAGACAGAGAGAGGGAGAGAACAAGAGAGACAGACACTGTGTGAGCCTGATCACTGAACCTCCTTACCTGGAAAGGATAGTGCTTGATAGTCAGGTACTCTGCCAGGATGTCCAACATTCTCACCATCTGAGAGAAGATGAGGACTCTGTTCCCCCTTTCACGAAGTCTTGTCAGCAGTTTGTCTAACAGAATCAGCTTCCCACTGCTCCTGATCAGGGACTGAGGAGTTAAAAGACATTCTAATTATTATATTCAAGGACATACTTGCTGCAAAGCTCCTTTCAACTAGTATCTGTGACACTGTACTTTCTGGATTTTTTCCTAGTTGTTTAACTTTTGTACTGTTTTTAAGGTTTCCTCTGCTGCACCTTGAAAGGTCATTAAGGAGGTAAAGCAGTATTTTGATAATGTCATTCACAGAAGCAAAACTGTTTTCAAGTATGTAATTAGGAACAAGAAGCAGTACAACACACCAGAAGAATCTCCTGTCCATTTTCCCTTTCATTTTCTTCAGGAGGTTTAATCAGATAGCAGTGGTTGCAACATTTTTTCAGTTCCATCACAATATTAAGGAAACCAGATGTGCTCCCTCTTGTTCCTTTGGCAAGAGCCTTGTAATTCCTGGTCAGAATCCATCTACAAATGAAAATGATGGTGATACTGTCAGATCGAAAGAGACAGACAATTACCTGTACTACAAGACAAGAAAACGTAACACAGTGTTACTAAACGGAGAAGACCTAAAAAAAATTTAAAAAGCATCTCCTGTCACCTAACTACAATCCCTCACAGCTACTGTCAAAAACAGAATGTTATTTATTCTACGGGCTATTTCAACTTCACTGAACACAGGAAACTTTACTTTTTTTTTTTTTTTTGAGACAGGGTCTCACCAGGTAGCCCAGGCTGGCCTGGAACTCTCAGCAACCCCACTGCCTCAACCGCCTGAATGCTGGGATTACAGGTATGAACCACCATACCCAGTTTGAACACAGGAATCTTAAAAGGAAACAATTCTCTCTCCATACACACACACACTTATATTTAGACAAACAAAAATATATATAGTTTAAATGTTTAAAAACTCTATACAATTACATTCCCATTAATCCACTTCAAAATATGCCCCCTCACTTTGATCACACTTATCTCATCATTCTTGCTATTTTATGAAGCAGTTTTGAAAGTCCTCTTTTGCTGGTGTCCTCACAAGATGTGATCAAACATATGGTGAGTGCTGTGGCTTAGTTTCACCCAACAGAAACTCTGTAATGTGAAAACATTACAGTACATCCTCATGTGCATAATTCATCAGATCTGGCACTGGCCAACCTCTGGCTCTTCTCAAAGTCAAAATGACCATGAAAGGGAAACGTTTTCATTGAGTTCTCACTGTCGCAGCCACGAGAGCACAATGAGGACACTCACAAACAGGACTTGCAGAGCTGCTTCAGAAAGTAACACGGATAATAAGACAAGCGTTTGCAGCAAGGGGGAGTGTGACTAATACCAGTGTGTCTTTCACTTTAATCATTTTTTTAAAATTAATCATTCACTATGCTTTTCAGACTCTACCTCATACATACCTGTATAAACTCATGTGTGTACACATCTGGAATCCAAAGGTTATCACTGAAACGTTCTAATTACAATCTAAAATTAGAACTAAGCCATCTAATATTGAGACACTGTTAAAATAATTAAACCATGTAAGAATAGAAGCAATATATCCATGATAACTTTTGTAAAGTGTACTGATATATATATATAAAATATGAAATGACATGTTCTATATTTGAATGAAGCTCTGCGTGGTGGTGCATTCCTGTAATTCAGCACTCAGGAGACTGAGACAACAGGATTGTTGGAAGTTCAAGACTAGCCTGGGCTACAAAGTGAGCTCAAGGCCAACCTGAACTGCACAGCGAGTCTGTCTCAGGAAGACCTCCTCCAGAAAAAAGCACATATATTTGGAATGAAAAGATAAACAGATACATACGTAGGCATATGCAAGAGTGATCCTTAATCATAAACTCCAAAATATTAGCGGTACTGTTTTATTTCTCCTAGCAATTGCACTGTCAAGAATCTACTTCAACACTTTCACCATTGCAGTTATTTTTAAAAGAAATGCCTGTAATCCCAGCAGTCAAGAGGCTGAGGCAAGAGGATCACTGTGAATTCAAGGCCAGCCTGGGCTACACAGTGAATTCAAGGTCAGCCTAAACTGCAGTGAGATTCTTTCTCCAAAAAATAATAATAATAAATAAATAAGTAAATAATAATAATACAGCAAAGTATTTGAAGCAATCTAAATTCTACTACTAGAGAAATGGTTGAACATTACAGATACATAATAAAACAGTATGTAGTTGACAAGAAATATCTCTACAAGCTACTAAGATTCAAGTGATTAACCAAGGCAGAGAAACATATATATAGTATACTATCATATATCTAGGAAGAAGAGGAAATTAAAATATATCTGATATTTAAAAAGTTAGCCATAAAAAATATAAAATTTAGATATAAAAAGATTATACAAATATAAATAATGAACAAAGAAGAATTTTAATGCAGGGTACAGAGAGATAGAAGTCAGATTTCTTTGGACATAGTAGGATTTGTAGCTTTACCTTTGGAATTTCATAAATATTATAAATAAGTATAAAATTAAAGCAACTAAAATTACAAAAACTAAAACAAAATAAACTCATATATTTCACTGGTGTCCAAGGTATAAACAAAAAACACCATCTCAAGTACTTCAAGAGTCACTCTTTTCTAGTGGGATGTATCAAAAGAAAGAAAACCACTCTTGTTACACTGGTTTTATTATTTACACTGTCAGGAACCTGCACAGTGATCCTAACACGTGTGTGGACTGAGTTAGACAGGTATGATTAAAAGTGGAATTTCTGGCATGGTATAAAACCTGTAAGAGCAAATGAAATCTCTTTTGCACAGGTGTCCACTGGTATCCACAGATACTTAAGTCGCTTAGGTAGCGCGGCACTGTAACTCAGTGGCAGAGCAAGCGCCTAGCACACACAACACCCTGGGTTTGACCAACAGCACTCCACAAACACGCAAAGTCATTTGAACAAACACCGTATTTGAATATGATTTATACATGCCCCCCATATACTTTAAACCATCTCTAGATTATTTACAATGCCTAATAAACTGCAAGTGCTCTTCGCTATACTGTATTATTCAGGAGTGAAACAACCCTCTATGTGTTCAGCACAGATGGAAAGCTTCACTAATTTGCAGCTGACTGAATACCTAGATGTCAACCTACAGATACGCAGGGCAAACTGTAGTGTTCAACCATAAAGAACCCAAGGTGCTTTTGATGCTTAAAAATGAGTTTTCCTACTCCTGTACACTGAAGATGGTTGTCCATAATGCCCTGCACGGTCTCAAACACTATCATTTTTGATAGTGAACAAGTTACAAACTACCTCATTATATAAACATTCCAAATCTGGAAAAATCCAAAATATAAAACACTTCAAGTCCCAAGCATTTCAAACAAGGGATTCTCAATATGTAGTAGGTTATGTCTAAAGGACTCAGACAAGAGGCTTAAGTTCCCAGTGGCTAAAAATGGGACCCTTACAGCCTGAGCATGGATAGTCTGCAAATGAAACACAAACACTGTTTTCGCTCTGCAGTGATGGGAACTGAGCCCACGGAGTGCCGAGTTATATCTCATTTTTGAGACAGTATCACTAAATTGGATTTCCAGGAAGACGGTGGAGCAATCAGCAGCAGGGAAAACAACCTCTCTGAGTAACCATCCAGCCGCTGGAATATAGCATTGTGAGAAAGACGAGGGAAGTGAGTCCCCTGGACCCAGGAAGAATCTGAAATGTGAATTCAAGCCCACAGAGAGAGTGAAAAGAAAAACTTCAACAAAGAAGGCAGTAGCCGGTGGTGCCTTCACACTGAGACGGGACTCACTGCGCAAGAGGAGCTGTTTGAACCTGGGGACGCACATCATGGTGACAGTGCTGGCTGGCGATCCAGGAATGCCTCTGCAGAGAAACATGGCAGTGGAGGGGAGCAGCAGACATGGAAGACTGCACTGGCTGGTGTTAAGTGGAGGGGACTTACTACTCCCTCAGGAGAGAGGGATTAGCCGGGAGTTATCTTGGAGCCAGGCCAGAAAATTCTAGCTGAGATTGGGACCCTGAACGGCTGTTGGTTTGCCAGGCCGCAGCTTGTGACACTGAGCTGAATCCCCAGGCCTCATCTAGCAGCTCCCAGCTGGGTTCAGACCTGAGGAAATTTCTTGGACTTCGGCGAACCCAGTGAGTATGGTCTCGGGGCAGGACTGCTGAGATTATCTACTACCCCACCAAAAGGTACTGCTGGGTTTCCGGGATAGATTGGCTTGATTCAGGACTCTGTCTCCACAGGTTACCCACTAGTGAAACCAGACACAATCCTAGAAGTGGACCGTTTTGGAATTTTTGTTGTTGTTGTTACTTTTTTTGATTTTAATTTTTCTTTTTCTCTCTCTCTCCTTCATTGTTTTTATGAGTGTGAAAGTGGTTCCAAAGCTCTTTGTGGGTGTGGTTCTGTTCTGTTCTTCCTTTTATCTCTTTCATATCTCTTTTCCTTCAGTCTTCTGCACCAGTTTCCCAAAGTTAGCAAGATTCTCCCTTTGTGCTGCAACCATACTTCTAATCTCTTTACCTTCATACACTTCTCTATTTTCTCCTTAATCCATTTTAAAGTTTAACCGACAAGGGCAAAAGCACTTATGTATTGCATGTAATTATCTGGTCTGTTTTACATTTTGTTATATAATCACAAATCTACTTCATATGGTTAAAAGTTGCAAATTAAGAGTTAGCTCAGTTTGTTGTTTTATAGACTGTGTTTGATGCTATCAGTACCACTATAGACAAAATTGACATAATTGTTCCACACAGCTGTTGGACCTGGGATTCCATGACTGAGATTGACTAAGGGTCACAGAAAACACTGTGGCACAGTGCCAAAGAACCAGGGACTAGGCCAAACAAGCAACAACTTCTCATCTCCAACAAACTGAAGACGTAAGATCTTCCAACTGACTCAAAAACCAAAAACCAGCTACACCTGGAAGATACCTCACAGAAGAAGTAGTTATCACCTAAGAGTCCTAAAACTACCAATAAAGCAACCCACCTTAATAAGCAACTTACAAATATCAACCCAAGAATTAAACTAAAAAGAAAGAGAAAATAAAATGAGGACACTTAAGCAAAATCCAACCCCAGACATCCAGTTCACCAAAGACAAATCCGGGTGACAATGAGGTGGGACAGTCCGAAAAGCCCCCACCAAACCTCTCTGAAGTGGTATCAATAAAGCAACTGAATGAGGCACTGGAAAAACTGAAATCAAGAATAATCACTCATAACTACAGAGATTACCAAAATACACACATGCTCAGGGACATTACAGCAGACACAGACAAAAAATTTATGAGCTAAGAAAATTATGGTAGATCAGCATAGGAAAGAAATGGAATCCATAAAGCAGATTCAAGCAGATATCCAGCATAAAAACTCCACTGCAAGTATTTGAAGCAGATTAGGTCAAGGTGAGGACAGAATCTCAGATATCGAAGAAAGGCTTGCAGTTAGTGACGACGAAAACAAAGATTTCTCAAACCCACTAAGGGACCATGAGAAATCAATCCAGCAGCTGCTAGATGAGACAAAGAAAAATAACTTAATGTTAACTGGAGTCAATGAACAAGCAGGAGATACCCCAAGTGACATTTAAAAATGTTCACAGACATCATGACAGGAAACTTTCCAGGTAGAGGAAAAAAAATTGACATGCAGATACACAAGGAATATAAAACTCCAACTAGCAATGATCAAAAAACACCTACAGCCACGTATATCGTAGTCAAGATCCCAGAAATTCAACACAGAATAGAATCCTAAAAGCTGTTAGGGAAAAGAAACAAATCACCTATAAAGAATCACAAATGACATCTCAGCACAAACTCTCAAGTCAAGGAGAGCTTGGAGTAAAGTACTCCAAGTCCTAAAGGAAAACAACTTTCAACCCAGACTGATGTACCCCACAAAACTACCTTTCAAAATTAATGGAGAAATAAGATACTTTCATGACAAAGAACATCTAAGGAAATTTATGACCACCAAACCAGCATTCCAAAATGTTGTGAAGGACATTCTAGAAAGAGTTAATAAGGACTACAGCTCCATGAATCCCAACAGAAGAAACCCACCAGGGAAGGCAAACAGAGAAAGTGGTAACGAGGAGAGCAAACAACAGGAAAATAACATGACAAGGATAAGTCAATACATTTCAGTTATAGCCATCAATGTTAATGGTCTAATTCACCAATCAAAACACACAGACTGGCAGAATGGATCAAGAAGCAAGTGCAACAATACGCTGCATACAAGAAAAACATTTCATTCAAAAAGAAATTCATAGACTGAAAGTGAATCGATGGAAAACAATACTCCATAGGATAGGAACCCAGAAAAAGGCAGGGGTAGCTATTCTAAGACAAAGAGAATTTCAAGCCAAGACTGATAGAGAGATACAGAAGATCACTACATCCACATAAAGCGAACAATCCAAGAAGAAGAGATAACAATCATAAATACATATGCAACAAAAACCACTACACCCAACTATATAAAATAATTACTAATAGACATGAAAAATCAAATAAGCCCTAATACAATTATATTGAGAGACCTCAATACCCCACTGTCAAGAAAAAAATCAACTAGATAAAATAATCAATAATGAAATATTAGAACTAAATCAAAACTTCTGAACAAATGGACTTATTAGATGTCTACAGTGTTCCACCCTACAATATCAGAATACACATTCTTCTCAGCTGCACATGGAACATTCTCTAAAACAGACCACATACTAGGCTCAGAGAACATGCATAAGTAAATGCAAAGGAACTGAAATTATCCCATGCACACTATCAGATCACAGTGCAATGAAATTTGAAATCCGTGGCAAACAAAACCACAAGAATTTCATTAACACATGTACATTAAATAGAACCTGTCTTAGTTACTTTTCGCTCATTGCTGAGACAAAATACCTGATGCCCAAAGTTAGGGAAGGAAAGGTTTATTCTTACAGTTTCTTGGGAGTTTCAGTCCATTAGTTGGCTCCAAGTCAGCATGGCGGGGCAGGGCTGCCTTTTATGGCAGCCGTGAGCAGCAAAGCGCACTGGCCAGCAAGAGAGGTGGAGGAGGAAGCGAACAAGACGAAGACCCGCCTTCCCTTACATTGTATGTTGGCTCCACCCCTGGGCGGGCACAGCACTCACATTGCCAGACAACAAACCAATAACAAACCAATAACTCAGCCCCATCAAAATTATAGGAGGACTTGGGGGTACATAGCATATTACCCGATACAGCACCCGACTGAACAACCAATGGATCACAGATGAAATTAAAGAAGAAATCACATAGTTTATACAGCTGAATAAGGACAATACAACATACCAGAACTTGAAGAACACAATGAAAGCAGTCTTAAGAGGGAAATTTATAGCAGTAAAACAGAGCAAATGCCCACAAATAACTTAACGTTAAATCTCAAACTTCTAGAAAAGCAGGCTAAACCAAACCTCAAACAATGGAGGAAATTATAAAGATCAGAGCAGAAACTAGCACACTGGAGACTAAAAAAACATTATTAAGAATCAATGAATTGAAGAGTTGGTTCTTTGAAAGATTAAATAAAATTGACAAACCCTTAGCCAACCTCATCTAAAAAAGGAAAGAAAAAGACTCAATTCCATGCAAGTAGGAATGAAAAGGATGAAATCACCCCAGACACTGCAAAAATCCAGAAAATAATCTATGCTTCCTTTGAAAACTTGTATTCTAATAAGATGGAAAATACAGAAAAAAATGGACAAACTCCTATACATATGAATTACAAAGCTGAATCAAGATGATATAAAAATCCTAAATAAACCAGTATCAATGAAATCGAAGATGTAATTAAAAACCTACCAACGAAGAAAAGCCCAGGCCCTGACAGATTCACTGTTGAATTCTACAAGAAATTTAAGAGAGGACCTAACACCACTACTTCTCAAACTCTTTAATGAAATTGAAAGGGAAGCAATACTTCCAAATTCAATCCTGGAAGCAAGCATTACCCCGATACTAAAACCAGAGAAGGACCCAACTAAGAAAGAGAATTACAGGTCAATTTCCCTAAATGAACACGGATGCAAAAATCCTCAGTAAGATACTGGCAAGCAGACTGCAGTATATCGTCAAGATTGTACACCACGATCAACTGGGGTTCATCCCAGGGATGCAGGAATGGTTCAACATATGTAAGTCCATAAATGTAATACACCATATTAACAGAGCCAAGGACAAAAATCATATGATCATCTCAACAGATGCAGAAAAAGCTTTTGACAAAGTCTAGCACTCATTCAGAATTTTTAAAAAAAAATTTTCCAATAGATTGTGTTTATCTCAATGTGATAAAAGCCATCTATGACAAACCAATAGCCAACATTATACTAAAACAGACAAAAACTGAAAGTTTTCTCTCTAAAATCAGGAACAAGACAAGGATGTCCACCATCTCCACTCTTATTCAACATAGTCCTAAACCAGGTGTGGTGGCGCATGCCTATAATCCCAGCACTCAGGAGGCTGAGGCAGGAGGATTGTTGTGAGCTCAAGCCTGGGTTACAAAGTGAGCTCAAGGTCAGCCTGAACTGCATAGCAATACCTTGTCTTAAAATAAACAAAAAAAAAAGAAAAAGAAAAAGAAAAAGAAAAAAGAAAGAAAGAGAGAAAAGAAAGAAAATAGATATCCTATGCTCTTGGGTAGGAAGAACCAATACAGTGAAAATGGCCATACTTCTGAAACTGTTATACAGATTCAATGCAATCCCAATCAAAATTCCAATAGCTTATCTCACAGAATTAGAGAAAACAATCCTAAAATTCATCTGGAACCAGAAGAGACCTAGAGTAGCACAGGTATTCCAAGGCAACAAAGACAAGGCAGGGGGTATCACAATCCCTGTCGTGAAATTACACTACAAAGCTACTGTGATAAAAACAGTGTGGCACTGGCAAAAACACAGATTTGAAGATAAACAGAAAAGGTCAGAAGATGCAGAAACAACTCCAGACACACCATATCTTTGACAAAGACACCAAACACATTCACTGGAAGATAGCCTCTTTAACACATGGTGCTGTAAAAACTGGCTCTACATATGCCAAAGATTAAAGTTGGACCCATATCTTTCACCATGCACTAAACTAAAATTGGAATGGATCAAAGATCTAAATATTAAAACACCTAGTCCGGCGGGGTGGCGCACGCCTTTCATCCCAGCACTCGGGAAGCTGAGGCAGGAGGAGCGTTGTGAGTTTGAGGCCGGCTTGGGCTACAATGCGAGTGGAAGGCCGGCCTGAGCTACACAGTGTGACCCTGCCTCAAAAAACCAGGGCCGGAAGTTTGGCTCAGTGGCTTACGTGCCTGTCAGGCAGGCACGAGGTTGTGAGTTCAATCCCTTGTGCCGCCAAAAAAAAAACCAAAAAACAAAACAAAAAAAAAAAAACATTAAAACAGGAAATCTTAAATCTATTGGAAGATAGAGTAGGTAAAACTCTTGAAGACATAGGTGTAGGCAAAGACTTAATGGACAAAACCCCAACTGCACAGGAACTAACACAAAGAATCAACAACTGGGATCTCACCCTATCGAAAAGCTTTTGCACAGCAAAAAAAACCATCAACAGAGTGAAGAGACAACCCTTTGGCAGCTGTACCTCAGACAAAGGATTACTATCAAGAACATATAAAGAACTCAAAAAAAAAAAAAAAAAAATCAGTCCTCCCAGATTTAAAGACCCAATCCACAAATGGGCACCTGAGATGAATATACACTTATCAGATGAAGAAATACAAACAGCAAATAAATATGTGAAAAAATGTTCCAAATCACTGGTCAATCGAGAGATGCAAATTAAAACAACAATGAGATTCCACCTCACCCTGGAAAGAATGGCTACCATCAAGGAAGTCAAGCAGTAACAAATGCTGGAGGAAAAAGAAATCCTTCTCCATCGTTGCTGGGAATGCAGACTGGTGCAACCACTGTGGAAAATAAGTGTGGAGATTCCTCAAAAAGCTAGGATTGGAGGTCCCATTTGACCCAGCTATTCCCCTTCTGGGTATTTTCCCAAAAGAATTAAAAACATCATACCACAGCGAAATATGCACACCCATGTTTACAGCAGCACAATTTTAATAGCCAGACCTTGGAAACAACCTAAATGCCCACTGACTGAGGAATGGATAAAAAAGATGTGGCATTTTTATACAATGGAGTACTACTCGGCCATAAAGAAAGATAAACTGGAGACTTTTATAGCTAAGTGGATGCAACTTGAGACTACACTCATTAGTGAAGTAAATAAGACACATGTGTAAACATCATATTGTCTCAATAGTATGAAGTGAAAATAACATATGTATGTGTGTATGTATATATATATGTGTGTCTGTGTATGTGTTCATATAAAAATATAGTTAAGACTGTTATACTACTGATTTCTCTGATTCAATAAAGAGAAAGATTTGTGCTGGTATTGTTTGGACAATGGTAAGTAGATGTCTTGTGCTCTGGGTGAATGATTTGGGGATGACAATGTGTACTGTATGTACCATTGTTGCTCCCTGATTGACGAGTTTTGAAATTTAGTTTTTTCTTCTTTTTTCCTTGAATTTAAAAAAAAAAAAAAGAATTTTCACTGAATTGCTCAGGCTGGCTTTGAACTTGTCATTGCCCATCCCTGTCACCCAAGTAGCTGGGATCACAGGTATTTACAATGAACACAGCCAAACACAAATGTGCTTCATAAATCAGTTCATAATTACACCAAAATAAATCTCACTGATTAAAACCTTTAAAGGAAAATAGATATTTTACTTGGAAAATAGCAAAACTTCAAAAGAAATCAAGTATTTATCTTGTCTTTCCTACATGAACTACTCGTCAGTTCATATAGGCAAGTTTCTTTTTAAAAATGTATTCCACTTCTTTTGTTTCTGAGACAGGTTCTCACTATGTAGCCCAGGCTAGCCTTGAACTCATGATCGTCCTCTTGCCTCAGTCTCCCTAGCGCTGGAATTACAAGAATGCACCACACCTGGCTAGTATTCAATTTAATGAAGAAAGCCATGATAAAATATGAGCATCGCTACATTGTACCCATGCTCACAACTAATTGGTAACACTACAAATCAAGAAAACAATCTCATTGTTTCTTGACCTGTCACACAATAAGGCCTCTGGCAGGGACACATATTCCACTCAGCTTCATACTCACAGCAGCTGACAAAATGCCGGGAACATGGCAGAAGCTTATCAATGACTGACTGAATAGCAGAGAAGACATACTTACAAGTAAGCAGATGTCTGCTTACTGCTGGGGCATTAGCACTAATAATTAAAACTGTACTTTAGATCACCTAATGAAAAATACTGTGTAAATTCTCACACAAATAAAAAAAGTAACAGCAATAAAACTCATTTTTTCTGACCAATTACAAACTTCAACTGTGTTGAGGATTCACTAAAGAAAACCAGATCCCTGACTGACATGTTTTGAAACTGTTTCATATTTTTTCTCTTTGAAATAAAATGGATTTGAAAAATGAAAAAAAAAAAAAAGAAAAAACTTTGTAAAACTTTAAAAAAGCAAATTATTTATGAATTATCTAATGGCTTTATAGCAGTGATCTCAATTCCCTTTGGCTTAATCAGACAAGAACAAACTCACTTGTAATACTGTTTCTGAAGGGCCGACATCTCTACCCTGAGAATCTGTTCCACTTTGGCAGGAAGGGACTTCTCGACATCTTTTTTGACTCTCCGAAGAAGGAAAGGTTCTAGCACCTTGTGAAGACTCTGGTAGCCATTCTCTCTCCCTTTTCCATGGTCTTCTTCAAAATCTTCCCAGAACTCAAATCTAGGGATGAAACAGTCATAGTATTGCCGAGTTACACAGACCAAAAAAGTAAAAAAAATTTTGTTTTACAGTCACATTTTCTTTTACAAAGAATTAAATGAGGGCAAAACGTGTAAAAAAAATGATTTTTTTCCCACAAAGAAAGACAAAATTGATCCATCACTAGGCTCCTGAATAAAAGAGAAGGAAAAACAACAAGAAGAGGGACGATCAACTGAATCAACACCTATCCGTCTACAATGGATAACAGCAGGTTTACAAGTCTCAGACTGAATCTATTTATAAGCTATTTCGGTACACCATGCAATCAGTGCCAGAAAAGTTATTCTTAGATAAGGTCTAGCTGTGTATTTCAGACTGGCCTTGAACTCAAAATGTAGCCCACACTGGCCTCAAACACTCTTCCTGCCTCAGTCTCTGGGGTGCTGGGACTAGCGGCACACGCCACCACATGCAGCCCCATAAACTACCTTTTTAACAAGCTCTCATTTTTTGGAAAAATAAAATTCCTAAGTAAAAGAATAGTACTAGTGGCAGTATTATTCAGTTGTTACTGCTCTGGGGTAAAAGTTACACAGTGTAATGTCCATCAATAATCTTCACTTCATACACTAAAAACTTAAGAGTTTACAATGACAGTAAGTAAGTCTATAATCCAGACAAGAAATTCAGTAACCGATTTTTATAGAACTTGGGAGCATGAATTTAATCAACAGATGTACAAACATATTACTCATAATAATTCTACCAAAACTCTATAGATATGTTTCTCACATATAAATCTTAATTCAACCACATTCCACTCACATAAAGATCTACAGCAGAAATCCAGAATAGGACATTGTAAGATTACATTCAAAAACAAAAAATGAGAGAAATTTGAATGCATGAAGATTAAGAAATATGGCTCTGTCTTTGCTGCTACAAAGCGAATGAAGCACTCGCCAAAACTAGCTGAGTTCTGTGCACAGACAGAAGCCCTACCGAAGGACACACTGTTAACTAACCGAGCAAGACCAGGAAGGTCTAACTGCACTGGGGCCTGCTATGACACCAGTGGCCCTGCTCTGCTGAGCTCTGTCAAGTGAGACTGAAAATCTCATGTGACCACCACTGCCTACAACTATGCAAGACTCAAAGCATATGCTCTGGCAAAATTAAAGGCCAGAGACAATGCATGCCAAGTTTGCCAATGCACAAAGAGCCTCAACAGTCCACTGCCATTTCTGACCTCATAATGACTAAGCGCTTCATAAAGCATGGCAAAGTGGATCAGCAACAGCCTTAGAGATGCCTGGTAATGCCTAAAACAAGCATCTTCAGGGAAATAAATAAAATGGTACAGATCCAAAATCCTCATAGACTCAGGATGCTGAGGTAGGAGGAACGTTGTGAGTTCGAGGCCGGCTTGGGCTACAACGCGAGCACAAAGCCAGCCTCAGCAACATAGTGTGACCCTGCCTCAAAAAACTAGGGCCAGGAGTTTAGCTCAGTGGCTAAAGTGCCTGTCAGGCAGGTGCGAGGTTGTGAGTTCGATCCCCGGTACCGCCAAAAAGCAAAAAAAAACCCTCATATGGATTAGAGCCTGATAAACCTAAGGTAAGTATTATAAGAACCTAAGTGAAGAATTAAAACTAATAAAAGGTTTCACAGGAAAAAAATGTGAAGTAAATTATATCAATACTGGGGATGAGATCTCGCATACAGAATGTTTGAAGTGACTGAAAAATCAGCAGAACTACTTCTACATTCAACTATTTTCTGAATACTTAGAAGATAATTTCAAGAGGCCAATATACTTAACATAATTATAAACATAATGATTTAAAAACTTACATGCATACTTTATTTGCAAGATTTATATCCTATTCTTTTAGGCAACAAATATGTTCACTGCCTACCGTCCTCTTATTGTATTAAAGGAATTCACATGAGGCACCATGTCTTCAAATACATGAATTCATCCATTTTTTATGAAATGTCTGTGGATGCTAACAACAGATGAGTAGTTGTGATAAAGACTCAGCCTACCAAGTCAAAAATATTTATTATCAGAATCTTTAAGGAAAACATGCTATCCTCTTCAAAATACATTAATTTATAAATTTACATATATAAAAGATGTGAGGTAGTAGTGATGAATGTGCAATCACACATCATACAAAGAGATGCATTATTTTTAGATATATCCTGTTATCAAGTCTATACTTAACATATGTCGTAGAAACAGTGCTTTTTAAACTTTTCAGAACTTAAGAACTTTAGAATACTGATGTTACCTAAGTGTTTTAAAAACACAATTTTCAGAGGAAAAAAGATCTCCCCTAAGCAAGAAAATAAAAGAAACCCTGCATGCGTAACTCTAATGTATGATTCAGGAAGTGATTCGACTGACCATAAAGAAAACTTTGGAAGACACTATAATTGTATCTAGCAGGGAAATTAATTCAAAACCCCTGTACAATTATGAAAGGAGAATGTGCAACTTTTTTCAAAATGTTGGGTGGAATGTGATGGCTGCTCAACAGCAGAATAAAAACTATGACCATTTATAAGCCAAACTGCTTACCACTCACTTCTGCAACCAGTACACACCTCACTCTATTTCTATGCAAACATAGATGTTCCCATTATGTCCTGTGATTCCTCCCACCCAGGATGCCTTTATTTTTAGCCTATATGATATGAAGAATGTATTTTCTCTCTTAGAATTTGAAGTTCAAAGAACACTGACCCTGGCCCATCTACTTTTTAGCCAGGTAGTAGGGGACACTTTTCCTCTAACCGAGCAAATTCTTATTTGGAATACTACAAATGCATACTTCCCATGTATCAGAAAGATCAAGCATGGGAAAATAATATGTAAGCTATGAGTAACACATCTCAAAATTCTCTTACTTTTGCAAAAGACACCTTGTAACACAAAGGACAGATTACCACACTCACAAAAAAAGTATCCAGCACAAAATGTCAACAATGTCCCAAGACATTGCACTAGGAAAACGCAGAGGAAGAAGGGATGCAAAGGGTTCCCTCTCCCAGAAACACGCAGTAGTCAGGAGGGAGGGCAAGAGAGCAGGGTATTTAATCTACTTTCAGTAACAGTTATAGGGAGTGGAGTAGAGTCAATGGTGAAGTTTTTCAACCCATGTTCTCAAGTTTTACACTATCCTTCACAAATAAACGTAAAAAGATAACAGCCACAGACAAGAAAACCAACCTGCTACTAACAGGTCTGCCCTACAAGAAATACTTAAGGAAGCCCTTTGGGCTAAATGAAAGTGGCACTCAACAGCAATCTGAATCCACAGAAGAAATGAAGATCACTGTAAGTAACAGAGAAGAATGTAAAATTTTCTAAGGATCCTTAAAAGACAAACGTCTATAAAATAATTAAGGCATGTATTCTAGATTTATAACATAAAGAAAGGTAAAAATAGAATTACAGTACAACACAGTTGTATTTTGCCAGAACTGAGACATTATTAAAATGAAAGACATGGTAAGTTCAGAGGTATAATCTACAGAGAAAACAATAAAGTAATTCTAAAATAAAAATATTAATGGACAGAAGAATTAAATGACACACTAAAAAAAATATTTGCCAAAACAAAAGAAGGCAGTAAAGAAGAAATGGGCAGGGGGCTTACATGTGCCTACAATCCCGGCACTACAGAGGCTGAGGCAGAACAAACAGGAGTTCAAGGTCAGCCTGGACTACAAAGTCTTAGAAAGGAAAAAAAAACAAAAAACGAAAACCTAGTAGTGGGAACAAAAAAGATGTAAGACATAACAGAAACAGAGCAAAATGGCAGAACCTGATCCAACCATATCATTAGTTACATTAAAATAAACAGATTAAATACTCCGATCAAAAGGAACAAACTGATGGTCTGTATAAAAAAGGCACATCCAAGTACATTTTAAACCCAAAGAAGAGAATAGGTTGAAAGGAAAATAATAGAAAACAGTGTACCACACAAACAGTAGTAACCAGCAGCAACCATGAGAGGTAAAGAACTATAACAAAAGTCACACAAAACAAACTATAGGAATAAAATCTTACTAGAAATAAGGTGGGATATTTCATAATGATAAAAAGGTCAATACACCATTAGCATGTAACAGTTCTAAATATATATATGAACCTAACAAAGGAACCCAAAATTCATGAAAGAAAAGCAGGAAACAGGAACAGTCAACAATTACATTTAAAAATTAAAATATTTCACTCTCAATATTTGGTAGAACTAGACAGCAAGTCAGCAAAAGACATAACCTGAGTTAATGACATTCATAAAACACAGTACAAAACAAAATACACATTATTCAAGTGCACACAGAACATTCTCCAGAACAGAAAACACAGCAGGATATGTAGTAAGTCATAATAACTCATTGAAAGTAAATACTCAAAGATAAAATTGAATTACAACATTTGGAAGAATCCCAAATACACAGCCATTAAATAAAACACATCTGAAAAACCCATGCATTAAGGAAGAAATGCTAGAGAAATCAGAAAATAGATGAAACTGAATGAAAACTAAAATAAGATATCAACATCTACGGGATGCAGCTGAAGGAATACATAAAGTGATAGTTACACCTTTAAATACCTAGTTTAGAGAAAAGGTCTTATATCAATAATCAAAGTACATCTTAAGGAAAAAAAATGAAATGAAAAGCATCCCAGGAAGGAAATAATAGATAAGAATAAAAACAAAGGAAGTCAGAAATGAGACATTTTTTAAAAAAGCTAAGTCAAAGACTGGTTCTTTAAAAAAGATTGGTTCTTTGAAAGCATAAATAAAATTTTTAAACCTTCAGCTAGAACTCACCAAGAAAAAGAAATTACAAAAATACCAAAACCAAAAAAATTTTGGTCACTACTGATCCTTTAAAAGTTAAAAAGATTACAAGGGAATACTGTAACTTGATGTAAACAAATCAGAAAGTTAGAGGAAATATGAAAACTCCATAAAATACCTAAGTTAACAAGACTCAGTGAAGAGGATACAAAAATTTGAGTAATAAATAAATAACTTGAAGTAGGTCATTAAAACATTTTCCCACAAAGAAAACTGAAGGCTCAAATGACTATACTTGTGAATTCAATCAAATATTTAAAGAACAGAAATCAGAAAACAAAGGAACATTTTCCAACCCAATCTTTGGTTAGGCAAATCTGTCTTAGATATCATCCAAAGCACAATAAAAAGAAGTTGGTATTTTATACTTCATCGAAGTTAAAAACTCGTTCTTCAAAAGGCAAGACTGAGAAAATGAAAAAACAGACCAAAGAGCAGGACAAGTTGCTAACCATATACTGAAAGAGCCCTTGTATCTAGAAAGCTTTATTTTAAAAAAGTAATATGCTGGGCCGGAGATACAGCTCAGCAGCACATGCACCTGGCCTGGCCAGCTCAAGGTCATGAGTTCAATTCACTGTACAAAAAAAAGTAATATACTCTTCAATTCATAATAAAAAATCCAATATTTGAAACAGTAAAGATTTCTTTTAACAGCAAAGATTTAAATAAACAGTTTACTAAAGATACACTAATAGCCAATGAAATTGAAATATGTTCACAATCATTAGCCATTACAGAAATCCAAATCACAAGACAGAATAGTAATGCTAGGACACAGGAAGACAGCAGACGGCTAAAGCGTAATGAGTAATAGAACATGTGGTCCAAGTCAAAGTCTTGTCAAGAGGTCAGATTGAGTAGGGTCTGCCCAAGTGATAAAACTAGATTCCACTCTTAAGTATCATTGGATCCTATCAAATAATTCTAAATTTTATGAAATGAGCATATCATCTCCTCTATAAAAATTCTTCTAAAAGACATTCCACAGTTTAATAATGTGAAAAGGATCTAAGAAGCAGATGCTTCTGTTTTTAAAAATGTCGATTTCAAGAACTTGTAAATGGTTATCAGATTATATAACTTACTTCACCTCAATTATACTGATTACCCTGTAACAAAACTAAGAATGATGCTGTCTATCTAACAATTATTTCCCAAATTGTTTAACTAATTCAAATTTTGGGTAGATAATATACTTTCCTCCTAATTTCTGTGCCTTTTATTACTTATTATGAATGACTAACTTCATTCTGCTGTTCCTTCCTCAGTTTACTGTTTTCTTTCCCCAAACCAGTCAATCTGTTTTCCCTGAGGTCTATATAGAACGTTTAAAAAAAAAAAATTTCACTGGCATTTCAGACATTCTAGCATCTTTTGAAATACACGGAAGGAGCTTACTTCTCCGGCATAATAAAGTGCAGCAAGGACCAGAGCTCCTTGAGGGAATTCTGAAGAGGGGTTCCCGTAATCAGGAGCCTATGGTTGGACTTGAAATCAATCAGAGTTTTATACAATAAAGAGTCATCATTCTTCAACCGATGGGCTTCATCCACTCCCAGAAAGGCCCAGTTAATACTGCCCAGCACAGTCTAAAGTGAAAACAAAACAGAACGAGCCACCAGGTCAGAAGGAACCCAAAGTGCTTTTAAGAGATAATTATCTTTGCACAAACACCATCACAGAGGTATAAAGAGACATATTTATTCTTTACTGACTTAACACATTTATTAGGTTTCTTCTGTTTATTCCAGTAGTTGTCAGATTGGTATCTACTCAAAAGAGCTGGTCTCTTACTCCAGCTATTGCTGCATGCCTCCCCCCCACCCCCCCACCCCCCCAAAAAAAAACCACCATTGGTAAGCTGAGCAAGCAAAACAAAAAAAAAAGAAACACTGTTTTTAATCGAATTTCTTTTCTTGTCTATAGCATGAAGCACAGAAATACCAAGAGCCAACAAATTACACTTGTTCACACATATCACCAGATATATTTCTTAGTAACTATAGAAAGGGCATACCAAGAGAACTTCATTTTCCCCCGAGACCATGCATGTCAACTGATATAAAGAAAGGCTTCAACAATGACAGAACGGCAAACACCCAAGAGGGCATTCAAACCCAGTTTCCACTGTGCTATCATCCCAGATTGTTACCTGTCTCAGTACCCTTTCCCCCTGATTCAACTGGTCACAGCAGTCTAAATTCCTTTCCAGTTGTATGGCTTTATTTTTGAGTTCTCAACATGCTTTCAAGAATGTGTTTGTTCAAGTGTTTTTTTTAAACAAAGCAAGAAAAATAACATGGCCAGTGGAAGGCACAAACCTCATTATTTGAACAAGACACAGTGGACGTGATTTGGTCTTTTAGTTAACAAACTACACACCTTGTCTTTTAAAAGAATCTCGTATGTTGTTATAAGTGCATTGAATTTCAGCCTTTTGGTTTGGGAATGAATCCACTCGTATTCCCGTATCTGTAAGACAAAACGTAATTAAGACACAATTTCTTCTTCTGTCTTCTCGTATCATACAAGTCTTGTGACAGATGCAATATAAATATGTCAAGTAAAAAAAGGAAGTCTGATTAGAATTTAATAAATAGCTTACACATTCTGAAATGGCTTAAATAGCCAAAGTATGTAGGAAGAACTGAAACATGGATCAATAAGTAGTAAAATCCTTACTGTCAGAATTAAATGAATGGACCCCAAGACACATCTGACCAAGAAAGTGTACTATCAATTAATCCCTGGTCACTTGAACTAAAAAGGATTTTCCAAATCTCAAAACTTTTCTTAAGGAGAAAAAACCAAGTTCTAACCTCAGGCAAGGTCTGAAATTTCAGAACAGAGTGATGTGCTCACCAAGAAAAAAGGAAAGAGATTTACAGGATAAAAACACAATTAAAACTGTCATTGCAAAGGAATACATCAACTAACACATCCATACTCAAGTATACCCAGAAACTAAGCAAGTGAAATAGTTAATGACAAAGTTCTTGCAGTTTTCCAAGTTAAAAATCAAAGCTCAAGTGCTCACTTTGGCAGCACATACACTAAAAATCATATAAGACAATAAGTGCCTGTAGGAAATGAAAATAAGACCAAAGAAAATGAGTATTGGGGACTACAAAAAATTGTCCCTGACTAAACAATTTTTCAACTGATTTTCTTCATTTGCCATCTGCCTTGGAAGCTATTTTTCATAATCTAGAATTCTCTTTCTCTGTCTATCCAGGGCCTCACTAAATAGCTTAGGCCAATCTTGATCTCACAATCTTTCTACCTCGAGCCTCCCAAGTGCTGGGATCATGGGCCTTTCCCCGTCTTTTAATGACTAGTAAGTGAATAAAGCTATCTAGTAATATTCCTAGAATGTCATAATTAGGGTACTAAAATGGGCTAGGATTTTTTAGATATTTATTATTGTTGAGATAAGGTCTTACTCGTAATCTAAGTTGACCTTAAACTCATTGTGTAGCCCAACTTGGACTCAAACTTGGGGTGATCCTTCCACCTCAGCCTCCCAAATCCAGGCATGATAAGCATGTGTCACCACACTTGGAACTGAATTAATTTTAATGAATATATTTAATAAAAATAAATTTGAAAACATGAGAAAATACATTATTATAGAATATACCTAAAATGTCTGAGGATTTCTGATGGCTTGCTCTTACTATAAAGCCATCTCCTAGAAAACCATTTACATATACTGGTAAAAAAGCAAAACTTTGGACCACATATACCTATGTTCTCCAACTCCAATTCTATCCAAGCTATCCTGGTTTGAAAAGATTACGATCAACTTTAATAGGCTGAGAATGTAGCTCGGCAGTAGAGCGCATGCCTAATATGTACAAGGCACTGTGCTCAATCTCTAGTATTGCAAACAAAACAAGACTACCACCAACTTTAAATAAAAGCACCCAACAAAAGGCTTGGCATATTGTAGACACTTTTTTTTTTTTTTTTGCGGCACCGGGGATTGAACTCACAACCTCGCGCTTGCCAGGGCAGGCGCTTAAGGCACTGAGTCAAACTCGCGGCCCTGGTTTTTTAAGGCAGGGTCGCACTATGTAGCTCAGGCCGGCCTCGTGCTCGCGTTGTAGCCCAAGCCGGCCTCGAACTCACAACGCTCCTCCTACCTCAGCCTCCCGAGTGCTGGGATTAAAGGCGTGCGCCACCACGCCCGGCTTGTAGACACTTTTTTAAAAAGTCAGTTGTTATTCAAGAAAAGATTTGCTAACCAAAAATAAATTTATACTACGCATACTGAATTCATAATATCTGTTAAAAGATTGGTAACAGACAAATAATTCTCATTTCTGTACCCTTAAATGTACTACTTTCCTTTGTTTTTATTTCCTTTCTTGCAAATTAAGCTACTTCACCTCTTTAAGAGACTAGGAAAGAAAATGTAAGAACTCAATTATTTTCAATAATCTCTCTGTTTAAATAGCAACAGTATTTCTGCTTTATTACAGCTAGCCTAATGCCTCAACCAATGTACTTGCTAAATATATTGATTTATGACTTTCTTTTTTCTTTTAGCTATAAAAGTTCACATAATCTTTCATGTCACCATGTCATTCAAGGTAATTTGAATCTGTATTCCTAGGCCAAGGTCACTCATATTTGAGCAAGAATAAATAATTTTATTGTTTCCTTTATAAATAAATAAATAGCAACAGTATTAACTTTTCACAAAGTATTAACTTCATTTTATAATTCTTATGCAAAGTAGCCTTAGAAACACAAAGTAGAGTAAGGAAAACCAATTCTGCAATCCAGCTAAGCAAGAATCCCACTCATCTGTCGCTGTTCCTTTTCTTTAGATAGTAATCATATTTTTAAAGGATAGCCAATATGCATTTTATTACATATAAAACTACTAATTTTGGGAACACAGAATAATGTCAGAATAGTTTCACTAGACTTTACTAATAATTCTACAAAAGACTTTAGATCAATTTCCAAAACATTTATAACACAGATACTATCCCAACTCTTTTTGTTTACACACCGTATTTCTGCTCATCAGGTCACCTATGTAAACCACTACGTTTATCTCTGGTGCCCAGATTTCAAACTCCCTCTGCCATGAGGTGAGGGTGGATAAAGGGACGACTATAAGAAAGGGTCCATACAGCTGGTGTTGGTGGAACAGGTAGGAGAGGAATGATATGGTCTGGATGGTCTTTCCTAGGCCCATTTCATCAGCAAGGATTACACTGTTACTTCTGCAGAAAAAGTCAAAACAAAACAATCATTAGCTCATCAAAAACAAGTATATGCATAAACTGTACTGTCATAAACGTTTCACAGTGAAGCACAGAAAAGCATCAGTGTCTCAAACACATGTATCCTTACCTGCAATTATTTACATTTCTTACATAGGGGAGAAACTAGAAGTCATATATAGCAGACAACAAGAGATCTGTAAAAATACTCCATATTCAAATTACTGTGAGAACCTAACCAGACTATGTTCTTTACTCTGCATTTACGGCTCTGAATTATATTTTCTCCCCAGGTTACCATCTCCAAGAGAAGGCAAGTATTATACATTTGTACAGTGTACAATACATTTGTACAGTGTATAATTTTCTGTATTGGATCCCACCAATACAGAAAACATGAGCAGAATGGTTATCGGCACTGCTGCTGACTCCTACAGCCTACCAGTCACAGGATTTGTTCAAGTTATCTACCGCATTCTACTGCATGCCGCCAGGTGTTTGACGCTACCTCCACTATTCCCTGGACCTCCTGCAGGGACACAGAGCTCATATTAAGTATGCGAGTCTACAGGAGACAGAGGCTGCACGTCGGATTTCTAGAACCTCAACCTAGTTCTACTGAATGAAAATAACTGGAATAGAGCATAAAATTCTTTATTTTTAACAAGTATCTTCCAAGATTCAAAAGCAGGTGTTCCTGGACCATAGATTCAGAAACACTGCTCTAAAAAACTGAGCTAGATCTCAAGAGGACATTAATAGAGAAAAAATGTACAAATGTACAGAAAAAAACTGAAAAAAAAAATAGATATAGGGAAGTATGTTTGGAAAATAAAAGGTACTCCAAATGGCAGGAAGCTGGGAATGGATCTGTGTGTGATGTAAGGTTGCAAACATGATAAAAAGTTTCTTTCATATAGGGCCACTGAGAATAAACCAATGGTGCTGGTGATTTGCACATGTATAATATATACTTAACCACTGAACCAGAGAGCACTAAAAGCGATTTACAGGTTAAAGGCAACTTAACTGACTAGAAAAATAAGACATTTAATTCATCAGAGAGAAATAAGAAATTTGAAAACCACATTGTATTCTACAGAATAACTAGCTTTAAAGGAAAAGTACAGAAAAGAACAAAGTACCTAAAGGAGAATGAGGATACATACTTCCATAAATTTCAAATGCACCTATTTTTCTCTACAATTTATACACAGTGTATTTGTTGTTAAATTCCCAAGGCCCATGTGGATCCCCAGCACTTGGTAACTGGGGTAACCATACAGAAGTCAAACAGTAAAGAAAACCTCAAACACATTTTCGACCTACTTGCACCAGGAATGAGCAAGCCAGTTGAGACCTTCTAGCTGATAATCTCGGAGCTCCAGATTTTCCCCTCCTAAATATGTTGGCTGCTTCTTTAAAGCTACAAATCGTGGTCTCTGTTTCAGAGCCTGAAAAACAAAAATTAACAAAGCCCAGGTATGAAAAAATTTCTTCTCTGCTCCTAAATTAAAATCCTACGATAAATTAAATACTCTACACCAAAGCTCAAAACCTGAAATTGCACAGATGAATCACCACTCCCACTATGCTCCCCCCTTTTTCGGTACTCTACTCCTAGAGTTCACACTGAAATAAAATATTTTAGTTACCTTGCTCCTTTCCTAATAAGTCTGTAAACAACACTAAAGTGCCCCTGATTTGTGTGTCACCCTTACAATACAGCAGCAGTCATTTCTATGCTGTCTTATTCTAAAAACCATAGAACTTAAGAGCCTGAGGTACGATGATCATGAATTGGAGCGCACTTAAACTAATCTCAAAAAAACACAACAACAAAAACAAAACAAACTCATGTATCTATAGCAAAGTCTGTCATACCCTAAATGCAGCTAAGTAGGTAACCCTATTATTCTATAATTACAGCACAATTTATAAACTCTGAGATGGATTCCGCTACCTTAAGGCCCCCAAATAAGTGAATTTGGTTTTCTGAAGGAAAAGTATCATGTGAACTTATAAGAGAAATTTATTCAGGAACAACCCATCACAAAGTTATTTTGCTACACAACTCTTTTTTTCAGGGAACACTTCTCTGAAGATGAATACTCTATCTTGAGTTATATGATGCCAACACGGCATTCGCTAAGGTCTGGAGGATTATGGCTCTCCTACGTAAGAGAACCTGGCAGTGAATAAAGCTACCTTCTCATTCACACCCCAAACACCAACCATTCACCTACGCACTTCTGCCAAACCTGTCCCAGAATGGTTCTCCCATCCACACCACCAGTAGTTTCCTTATCCTCACATGAATTCATCACCATGAACTTCCATGACATCTAAGTGGATGGATCTTCAGGCTCCAGAGTCTCCCACACACAGCCATTAGATAAAGCTCTCTAAACAAAATAGTGCTTTCACCCTCCTGCACTATTCAGTAGGGCACCTGGACCCACAGAATATAATCAAAATGCCCTTCCTTCAAGGTAGGCAAGGCACAGATATTTTCACCTAAATACACTCACCAGTATCATTTCCCTCTTCCCTGAGGTCTACAATACAAAAGTTTTTCTCTTAGTAAATTGGCACTACCTTGCATTCTCTTGTTGGTATAGTTTTTGAGTTGTTTCGACTGTGGAAGCTGTCAATACAGTTGTGGAATTTTTTTCCAATCAGAGCTTCATCTTCCCAGCTACACTCTGAATAAGGCAGTCCCATCCATTTGCATAGATACTCAGGTTCATTTGAAGGTGCAGGCTTCCGGGTGTGAGCTGTATCATATCATACAGAAAAGTCACAGATCAATAACTGTTAAAGCCATAACCAGGCAGCAAAAACTGTAAACAATTTATAATGCAAGAATTGCTACTAAATGCTGAACATTTATAAACAAGATCTCTTACTTACCTGGAAAATCTGTTTGGCCCAATGTAGATTTGCTTGTCTTCACCGCTAAACAAATGCAGAGACCAAAAAAAGTTACAAACATACCAAGAAAAACTGAGAAAAACGTTTTTTGAATAAGAATACAAATATAATTACTGCGAAGGAAGGGACAAAAGAAAAAAAAGAGAGAAAAAGAATGAATGTACCTTATCAGAGTAAAAAAAAAAAATTCTGTAGCCAGGTCCTGTGCCACATACTTGTAACCCCAACACTTCGAGAGGCTGAGGCCGGAAGATTTCTCAGTTTAAAACTAGCCTGGGTTTGTTAATAAAACCATGTCTTAAATAAAAAAATACAAAAGCCATCCTCAAATAAAATGGATTTGAAAAAAATAAATAAACAAAAGCTGCTGAGGCTGTCAGTGTGAAGGCCCTGGATTCAACCACCAGTACTGACCCAAAAAATAAAATGTACAGTACGGATAAAAAATAAACTCTTTACATGAGCAACAAGACTTGAGAGTCCAGAAAATAAGAAAAAAAAGCATCAGGAATATGTAGTTTAGCACTCTGAATTTAATCCTTCTCTTTGCATAAGGCTGTGATTTGCTGGGCGGACAAGGGGCTTTACCAGAAACCCAGTGCTCAGAGATGATTGTATGATATACCAAAAATGCCAAAGAAGTTTCTTCTGAGCAAGCATGGTGGTGCATGCCTGTAATCCCAGCATTCTGGAAGGCTCAGGGAGGTGGACTGCAAGTTCAAGTCAAATATGATGATCAACTTGGCAAGATACCGTCTCAAAATTTAAACACAACAAACAAACAAACAAAAAGGATTAGCTAGCTCAACGTGATGGCCCTGGGTTCAATCCCCATTACCATTAAAAAAAAAAAAAGCCACTTAATTCTTATTCTCAGCTGGGCACAGTGATACTGTACTTGCCTATAAATCTGGACAGCTAAGGCTGCAAGACTATGAGTTTGAAGCTAACCTACGCTACTACATAGTAAGTTTAAGGCCAGCATGGACTATGTAACGAAGCCCTGTCTCCAAACACCAAACAAAACCATCTTGCTCTCACTCTCTCCAGTCTCAGGATATCATCCCCATTTCTCTGTTCCCTTTTTAAATAAAATTTCCCTAGTGACTCAATTGGTAACCCCTTCTCATTATCTCTTGAGCACAACCCAATTAGGGCAGCACCCCATCACCACATGGGTCCATTTGACTAGGCCATGCCCATGACCCGGACTAACTCCCTCCACTGCAGCAGAGTAAGCCGCTGGCTGCCAGTCCAACAGTCTCCCCTAGCGCACCTTGACAACAGATAATCCTTTTCCGCCTCCTTCATTAGCTTCTTCCAAACTCCCACAGGCTGGAGTGCTCCCTCTCTGACTTCATCTTCTCACCATGTGTATTTTATTTCAGATGACCTCATTATATCTTAAGACTTTCAACACTACCTACCCACTACAAGAGAGTCAACTTTAAACCTCTAACCCACACTAGAAGTTCTAACCTCCACCTGACCTGTGTTCCAATCTTCAAAATACTCTCCCCTTAAGTGACTGAAGTCAATCAAACCTTTAAACATTGATCTAAGCCCTTGAGTTACATGCCCCAAATCAGATCCCTCCTTCCTCTTTCCATATCAGTAAATAGCACCTATATTCATCTATATATATCCAAGCCAATAACCTTGCCATCATTTTTGATCCCTCTTTTTATCATTCCCCACAGCCAAGTTTGTAAGCGAATTCTGTTAACTTTTTACTCAAATCTATTCATCTGTCTAATCTCAAAAAGTACACCACCAAATGCTTTTCCTAATTTCTATTTTCCTAAGAGCAAAACTGTTTTTGTTTGTTTTTTAGAGGCAGAGTCTTGCTATGTAGTTCAGGCCGGCCTTGAACTCACTATGCAGCCTACACCAGCCTCCACCTTGCAGCAATCATCCTGCCTCTGCCTTCCAAGTGCTAGGAGTACAAGCAGGTGACACCATGCAGAGCCCAGTGTTCATTCTTTGATTTTAAACCTGGCTACCTGAGTTTCCATGTACTTACCTATTATTCTTTCTACAATCTGATACTGTTTATTCAATTCTGAGGCCAGTTCCTGTTGGCAATTGAAATATTCTACATCTTCAGGAGAAACTTTCCCTAACCTGGACAGAAGACAAAGAGAAAAGCATGTATCAATTAGATTTTGGAGATCTACGTACACAAATCAGAGCAAAAACCCAAGGCAGGAAACTTATGTACTTTCATCTGTCCCTTGAGTAGTCTTTATACTTCAGCCTGAAATTTTTTAAAAATTGCTTCAAATAATGCCTGTCAATTGGTAAAACCAAGATTAGTTTTAAGTGTACCTATTCCAGAGTTCTAGAATATCAACTCTTCACACCTAATCCATGTCAGGCACAGGAGAATTACAAGAATTAGAGAATAGGCTCCAGACTCAAGGTGCCTAAATTCAAGTCCTGGGTGTACTTACTGAGTTTCTCTGTGCCTCACTCTTTCCATCTACATGATAGGGTAACAACATTACAGCTCTTCCACCCTTTTTGTCAAGACTGAAGGGATGACGTGTGATAAGTGCTCACTGAGCTGCATAATAATTCTAAAAACTTAGTAGCCATACAAAAAGTGTCTTCTGATCATAATTTTACACAACAGAATTGCATGTGGCTACATGTCCTGACGAGCCAGGAAAAATCTACAATCTTATGTAAACTATATTCTCCATGAATTACTTTAGAACCTTCCCTTCCCTCAGCTAACCAGATCTCTTTAACCCATGATGGAAAATATACCATTGTTTGATTTCATCCTCTTTCTTTTTGAAGTTCTCTAGCTTTTTGAGGCCCTTCACTTTCTGCTGCTGTAAGGACTCTTCACTCTCCCATGTGCTGTGGATGTGAGACCACCCCTTCCACTTGACGAGGTACTGGGTTTCACCTTCACCCTTCCCAGGGTCAAAGTCACCACTCGGGTCTCCATTAGCTTCAACAGCATACACTGTAGTAGAAGCTCCAGTGGCTGCAGAAGAATTCAGTAAGCTTTCAAGAGCAGATATGAAACCAGACAGTGAAAAGCTTCTAAGGAAGCAGTTGTATAAAGAGTTTTTTTGGATGAACCATCAAATACTGTGACTTGAAATAAGCACAAACTCACAACACAGTATGAATTCAATAATTTCAAGTATTTTCAAAATGCTAACCCAATTTTAACATAGTGCACAATTTGCAGGTGAAATCAAAGAAATCCTCTGTCTAAAAACAGAGCAGCAACATCTTATGTTTTGGTCTCTACTCAACAACCAAAGCCCTCTTTGTAGGTAGGTACCACTAGAGAACAGAAAGTCAAAGTACCCGCCCTGTCAGACACAGTACATGGCTGAGGGAGGAGAATCTTGAGTTCAAGGGCAAAGTAAAACCCTGTCTAAAAAAAAAAAAAAAAAACAGAAATACCTCCCCTCTCCCACCCTCCAAAAGTTTCACTAGCTTTTCTCTCAAATGAAGCCAGAATACATGGCCAAAAAGAAAAGGTATTAAATATTACTTCTGTATTTTCTTTTATGATGAGGTTACTTTAAAGCAACTAAGTTGTTAGATATCTCAAACACAGTTTAGTTTACTTTGGTTTAGCTTAAATTTTGTTTTGAGACAGGGTCTCACTATGCAGTCCAGGCTGGCCTCGAACTCACTGTGCAGCCCAAAGCTGACCTCAAACTCACAGCAATCTGCCTTTCAAGTGCTAGGAGGATAGGCAAAACCCACCTAGCCTGGTATGAACTAGATTTTAAAAACTATTATCCCAATATGTATTTAACCAGTTAGTTTTACTAGGACATTCAGAAATTAGACCCAGACCTGCTTAATAAGTAACTATCTAATAAACAAGTTATCTGTATTCTATCATTGCTTTGTAAAACACTAACACTTTACTAGTTTTACTTAAAATCTCAAACACATATTGGATCCATTTCATTGTTGTTAGCTCTTGAAACATGATGATTAGGTCAGAGTTCCACTTTTCACAAAAAACGTAAGTGTTAACTAACATTCACCACCTTACTTAAAATACATAAAAGCTGAGCCTTACTAAGATATGAAAAGTGTTTTCCTCCCCAAACACACATACCTCCTTTCTTTCCCAATCTGGAATCTAAAACCTTTTCAATAGTTTCACTATTATCCTGTTGTTCATCAACTCCTTCTCCAGTCATCTCAATGAGATCATCTGAGTCAGTTTCAAAGTCATCATCTTCTTTATAACTGCATAAAAGGTAATGCTGAATCAATGAAAAACTACACTTTGAGAATTAAACACTTCCACACATAGTATCACTGAAATAAGGAACTATACTTAGTCACAACAAGCTGTTGTACAGACTTACTAGATAGACTCAGTGCTACTTTCTTCCCTGAAGTATTGATGCATGTTCACAGACACATGCAAGAATAACTCATATTTCAAACTAAAAACAGTCTTTATACTAATTTGTATAAGCAAAATACAAAAACTGGGACACCCCTATTTTCATATTTTAGTATCTGCTCATACTATGTAAATAAGAAAACTACTACAAAGAAAGAAAATGAATAATGAAAGGAAAAATTGCTATTCTTTCAAACAAAAGGGAAGATTAAATGTTTCACCTCTGTATTTTGTCCCCCAATAACAAGATGATGAAATTTAAGTACTACCAAAATACTGGGAATTTCCACAAATGTACTTCCTAGTAATAAAACATAAACTATTAACTTCTACAATATATTAACAACAAAAGTTTGGGAGTCCAAAAAAGAGAAACCTAATTTGGGAGGCACAGATTGTAAGATAATATGCTAATACACCAGCACATTTAAAGCTTAGTCCTAAGTTTGTACTATTAACTGACTACGAGGAACAAGTAATCAGTCTACCTAGAATTCAGTTTCACCATTTCCAAGTAGATCAAAAGAAACCTCAAATGCTACATTAGAAAATACCTTTCCATTTCAATCAAGTAGAATATTAATTTTGAATATATCTATTTCACTGTTAATGCTTCATAGTCTATTACTGTTCCACAAAATTACAACCAAATATCAATACATGAACTGAACCACAGAAAAATCTGTATGCTTCAGAATAATTCAAAATTGAGAACACAATGCAAACATTTTCCCTGAAAGAATTACAGAATTAAAATAATACCACTAAGACAGAACATGAATTTGAAACATTCTAAAATGAGCTGTTGTTACAACTGTCTATTTCAACTGGCTTAACACCTTTCTTTTTCCAAGAAAACTGACTAGATTTCTGAATAACACTTTAGGACATAGGCTGGGTTATGATTACTTACTAAATGTATAACCTTCACCTTCGCAGAACTAGTTCTAACCACACCACTATTACACTCCCACCAATGAAGAAGAACTCCTGGGGCACAAATCACCTGACATTTTTAGCTGCCCTCCGGCGAGTCTGTCTTTTTGGAGCTTCATCATCTTCATCATCATCATCAGAAGAATCTTGCTTTTTTCTTTTTCCACGTTGGATCTTAGGCTGCTTTTTAACACGAGGTTTGGGTACTGTTCTAAAATAAGAGAAAAGATGACAAACTTTTTATCAATTGTGATCTACTTCAAAATTATGTAATGGTGGCACATGAATAGCACTGTAGGTTTTTTTGTGGTACTTGAAATCAAACTCAAGACCTTGCACTTGCCAGGCAGGTGCTTGTGCTGCTGAGCTATATCCTTGGTCCCGTAAATAGCATTCATCCAAGTAACATTAAAAATGCATATTCCCATGCCGAGCATGGTGGCACACACCTGTAATCCCAGCACTTACGAGGCCGAGACATGAGGATCATTGCGAGTTAGAAACCAACCTGGGCTACAAAGTGAGTTCAAAGCCAGCCCAAACTGCAGTGAGACTCTGTCTCAAAAAGATCAAAAAACAAAAAAAAAAAAAAAAAAAAAAAAAAAAAAAAAGCATATTGCCTTCATCAGACATCTGCATTTTCAACACAAAGATGATTCCCAAAGACCCAATCGAAACATGGCCACCTGACATGAATACACACTTCTCAGATAAAGAATTACAAATGGCAAATAAATATATGAAAAAATGTTCAACATCTTTGGTCATTCAAGAAATAAAAATTAAAACCACACTGAGATTCCATCTCTCCCTGGAAAGAATGGCTATCATCAAGAAATCAACCAATAACAAATGTTGGAGGGTCTGTGAGTAAAAAGGAACCCTTCTCTGCTATTGGTGGGAGTGCAGACTGGTGCAACCACTATGGAAATCAGTGTGGAGATCCTTCAAAAAGCTAAGGCTTGAGGTCCCGTTCGACCCAGCTATTTCCCTTCTGGGTATTTTCCCAGAACAATTAAAAACATCACACCACACTGACGTATGTTCACCCATGTTTATAGCTGCACAACTTGTAATAGCTAAATCTTGGGAACAACCCAAATGCTCATCGACTGAGGAATAAAAAAAAGATGTATTGTTTCTATATAATGAACTACTACTGAGCTATAAAGAATAAACCCAAAGCTTTCATAGGTAAATAGATGCAACTAGAGACCATACCCTGAAGTGAAGTAAATCAAACTCACATGTATAAATATTGTATTGTCTCCCCAGTGTAAGAAAACTGAGAAAGTAAATAAATCCAAAATCTACAACAGATATTGTGAGGGAAAGAAACTGCTCAAAAGGAAAGAACAACTTGGATGAATGAAAGGAAAAAAGGGAAAAGAAAAAAAACATATATGTATGTATATATACACACACATACAAGCACACAAAAAATAGCTATGCTATACTACTGATTTCTTTTAGTTCATTAATAAACGGTTTGCGCTTATATTGATCAATTATGCATGCCTGTACAACCACTTTGAAGATAATAATACGTGATATATTAACAACTGTTAATTTCTTATTATCTAGTTTTGAAATTCTGTATCATGGTTTTTATTCTTTCTTTCTCTTTAAAATAAAAAAAAGGTGATTCCATGCTGGTAATCTTATATCATTTACAGGCAAGACAGTAAGTGATGAGATCTCAACTGTTGGTCAGGACCACTGGACATACAAATGCAAATGTAGTATCTTGCTGAAACTAGGTATCTCTCTGGTGGGCAATTTGGTAACACTCACCAAAACTTAAAAATGTATCAACTTTACCTGTAGAAATTGATCTCACAGATAAAACATCTGGACAGGCATAGTAAGGTATTCAGTATAGCTAGAAGCTCAATATTCATCATTTAGAAACTACACATACTACCATATGGTCACCAAAAAAAAAAAGTTGTTGCTAGGCAATGATACAATTTCCAAAATGAGGAAAAAAATACACAGAGAATGTTGGCATCTGTTGTTTTTTGGTGGGTATTTTTTGTTTTGTTTTTTGAGACATGGTGTTGCCAGTAGTTCAGGCAGGCCTCGAACTCATGATGATCTTTCTGCCTCAGCCTTCCAAGTGCTCGAATTACAGGCATGCACCACCACTCCCAGCCTTGGTATCCATTTTAAAGGACAAGAATTAATTACGTTTTTCTTGACACACACAGAATGTACGCATAAGGTCACCTAAGAGCCCATGGTCACCACAATCCTACTGGCCCCTCACATGATTCCAGTGTGCAGCTAGGACTAAAAGCCACTGTCCAGAAGTTCACATAAGGAAATCATCAAATACTACTAATAAAAGGTGAATGGACTAAGTAGAAGTAACAGAGACTCACATTCACATTCACTGTTTTTTCATACTTAACCACAACCAAGCCTAGACAGATGACCAAGGACTCGGTAGATAATGAGTAGAAATCTAGAAGACAGAAGTGCGGTGCACTTCTACCTTGAGAGCTTGAACTTGGAGGAAGACAAAACTCAGCTGATACACTTCCCTGAAGACACAGATAAAACATCTGGACAGGCATAGTAAGGTATTCAGTATAGCTAGAACCTCAATATTCATCTCATTGGTTCACCAGGCCAGTGGTGGTGAACCAATGAGATGAGTACAGGAAAGGGCTGTTTGTAACACTACACGTTCTAAAAGGTTTGCCAACACTAGTCTAAGCTAAGGGCTACAAACTTCCAGGAATAGCCAGAGTAAATATTTTGGGCTTTGCCAGCAGAGGCAAAGCTGAGGCCATCATATGGGTATGTATATAATAAAATAAAAAATAAATCCACAAAAACTTTACTGACAATATTCAAAAAAATTTGAGTATTTTTTTTGTGATGAGAATAGAATTTATTTTGAAAGAACATAGCACTTAGTAGGGTTTCTCATATTTAATCCCACCAAATTGTCAATATAAATATTCATCTATAAAAGGTGTTATTGTCTCTTAGGGCACATAAAAATCAATGGTGACACATGCCTGTAATCCCAGCACTTGGGAGGCTGAGGTAACAGGGTCGCTGCAAGTTCAAGGCCAGCCTGGAATACAAAGTGAATTCAAGGCCAGTCGGCACTACACAGTGAAACCCTGACTCAAAAAGACGCCCCCAACAACAACAAAAAAAATCAATGGTAAGCAGGATCTGGCCCAAACACAGCTACTGACCTCTCCATAATAAATACAGCAAGGAGATAAATCTCCCTAGAGCCTGACAGTCATCAGTACCTTAGGTAACTATACATCTGATCAAAAATAACCAAAATCTAAGCCCACCTCCTTCTCTACACACTTAGATGCCCTACTTAAAATTACATAGATTATCTGAATAAGGTAATAAAGTTAAGTGTTCTTTAAATTAGCCAGGGTTTTTTTTTGTTTTAATTCATGAGGACATATTTGCAGTACCAAAAATGTGGGGCTTTCTTGGTGCTGTTTTAGTTTGCTGGTTTTCTGAGACAAGGTCTTCCTATATGGTTCAGGGTAGCATTTAACACTACGTAGCCTAGGCTGGGCTCAAACTTGCGACAATCCTTCCTGCCTTGGTTTCCTCAGTGCTCAAATATCATTTTAAACTTTAAGAATTAGATCTCCCCAAACAGCATGATATATATAGGCACAAAACAAAGACATGTGGATCAGTGGAACAGAACAGAGGATAAAGACACAAGCCCAGGCATAGTCAGTTATCTCTGACAAAGGAGTCAAAAACAGGCACTGGAGGAAAGACATAGCCTCTTTAATAAATGTGCCTAAGACTGTAGCTATACCCATATACCTTACCATGCACTAAAGTAACAAGAAAAATGAATTGAAGATCCGTATGTTAAAATATAAAGCAGCCAGGTGTGGTAGACATGCAGGCAATTCCAGTACTTGAGAGACTAAAGAAGGAGGATCACTTAAAGTTTGAGGCCAGCCTAAACTATACAGTGCATTCAAGATCAGCCTGAACTACACAGTGAGACCCTGTCTAGAAAAAAAAGTCAAATACATAATGACAAATGCTGGTGAGGCTAAGGTGGAACCCCTTCTGTATTGCTGGTGGGAATGTCGATTAGTACAACCTCTAAAGAAATCGGTATGAAGATTCCTCAAAAAACTAAAACTAGAAATTCAACCTGCCTCAGCTATTCCCCTTCCAGATGTCTTCCCATAAAACTTACAAGACAGCATACCACAGTGCTACACGCATACTAAGCACGAAGTCATGAGTTCAATTCCAAGTACTACAAAAGGTAAAAAAAGAAATAGAAGAAAATGTGGCATTTATACAGAATGGAGGAGTAAATGAGTCATTTGTAGGAAAATGGATGTACCTTGAGACCATAAGTAAAATAAATCAGACACGCAAGCTTAAATATTTTCATGGCTTCTCTTTTATGAGAAATCCAAAACATAAAGAACAAAATAAAAGATGGATGAAAAGACAAGAAACTAGCAATATACATCTTTCCCAAATGAGAGGGGGACCAAGAGATGGACAGAGGGAAGAGGATCAAAATCAGAATTAAAATGTTATGTACATGTACCAATCATTATGTACTGCAAACATAATAGTAAAAAATGAAAAGAAAATTAAAATGGAAAAGTCTGGGTCAAAAAAAAAAAAAAAAAAGGAATCAGATCTCCCAGTTAGGCATGGTGTTGCAGCTTTGAGCCCAGCACAACCCAAGTACCTCACTAACTTAATAAGACTCTCATCTTAAAAAATATACAATGCCTGGACATGAGTTCAAGGTGAATGCCCTGCATTCAATCCCCAGTACTATCAAAAATAAAACAAACAAAAGACTTCCCAAGAAGGAATGTATATCCTGGCCAAACACACACAGATTTTTTTTTTAAAGCAGAAGATATGCCTACACAAACTAGACTGCTATGAAATAAGCATTTAGATCTGCTGTTAAAGAGCTACCACCCTGCAAACACCCAGAGTGACTATTTGGTAACAATGCAGGCTGGCACTGAGTGAACACAGGACCCAGAACCAGAATCACAAGTCCATTCTACCACAGTGTTCACTTCAGCCTGACATCACCCTTCAGATGAGGCTCAGCCAGTGTTGAGGACTCTGAAGCAAACACTGCACCTTTTGGGCACAGGTCTTCTTGTTTTCACTTTTTTTTGCTCAGGTTCGCTCTCTGCACTGGTGCCTTGTTCCTGTTCGTCTTCTGAGGGCTCCCGTTTCCATTTTTCTCTGCAATCAAAATCAAAACAAAACAACTTTTTTCTAGAATTCTTCCAGCTAAGCCATCCTACATAACAAACTGCAACTGGGTTATCTGAAATGCAGAGCATGCGTATTTGAGTTCTACCAGAAGAGATTTATTCTAGCTCCTTTTAGTTCCATTATATACTATACCTACTTTATATCTGGTAACAAAACATATAAAACAGGAAAATACGGATGTATTTTTCAAACCATTTTTTTCTGAAGGGAAAATGCTACTAAGTTTCTCAAACTCCTTGTTGATTTACTACTACATCATGGACCGGATTGAAGCTGTAATACATACCAAATCAATGGTCCCCAAATTTTAGCATGCATCAGAACCAACTGATTCTTAACTAAGACTGCCATTACCCCAAGTATAGTGTTTCAGATTCAGGTTTCAGGTGAGGCCTGAAACTTTGAATTTTAACAAAATCACACAGGACGCTGATTAATAGTTTTAAACTGATTAAGAACCATTATACTATATATTTTCAGGTTTTAGAATATATTTAAAGAAATATATTTGGGAAGCTGAGGCAGGACAGCCATGAGTCAAGAGGCCAGCCTAAGCTACAAGATGAGTTCAAGGCCAATCTGAACTACATAAGACCTTGTCTTAAAATAAGAAAAAGTCCTGAAATTATTTTTCAGTTACAAAGCTACCACTGAACTGAACAGCCTGTTCAAGCAATGGTGTCACTTTTAATACTTATTAGATAAGGTGGACGGTTTTTTTCACACCTTGAGATCTTAGAAGGCTCGAAAGAGACACAATCTACAGGTGTCCTCCTAAAAAACCAAACAAGGTATCTCAGGGACCCAGCTCATTTCTCAGTTGTAGGGAGGTAAAGGAGTATTTACTAGCTACTGAGCTATTAAATACCTAGAAAAAAAACTGGCAGGCAATACCTGAAATTTCTCTGTAAACAAAACAATTACCACTGTGCCTCTGGTACCTTTATAGAAAATAAGGTCATATTTTAGAGCTTATTTATGTCCATTAATATTCATTTTATACAGTTGGGGGCACTGGTATTTGGTGCGTCTATATTTATGATTGTTATCTCTTCCTCTTGGACTGTTCCCTTCATAAGGATGTACTGACCTTTGTCTCTCTTAATCTGTATTGGCTTGAAATCTACTTTGCAAATAGAAGAGCTACCTCTGATTTTTTCTGGGTTCCTGTCACATGGAGTATACTCTGCATCCTTTGACTTTCAGTCTATGAATTTCTTTTTGAATGAAATACGTTTCTTGCATGCAGCATATTGTTGGATCCTGCTTCTTGATCCATCCTGTCGATGTGTTTCCTTTGACTGGTAAATTTGAACCATTGATGGTTATAACTAATAATGTTTTGACTTATCCTTGTCGCATTATTTTCCTGTTGCAGGCTCCCTGTTTTTCCTATTGCTTCCGTTACCTGGCAGAGTCATTCTGTTGGGGTTCACAAAGTTGTAATCCTTATTATCTCTTTCTAGAATGTCCTTCAGAACATTTTGGAGGACTGGTTTGGTGTTCATGAATTTCCTCAGGTGTTCTTTGTCCTGGAAGTATCTTATTTTTCCGTCATTTTAAAAGGATAGTTTTACAGGGTGTATCAATCTGGGTTGGAAGCTATTTTCTTTCAGGGCTTGAAATATCTCACGCTACACTCTCCTTGATTTGAGTTTGTATTGAGAAGTCTGCTGTGAATCTGATGGGCTTTTCTTCATAGGTGATTTGTGTCTTTTCTCTAATAGCTTTTAATATGCTGTTCTTGTGTTGGATTTCTGGAATTTGAATATTGTATGCCTAGGTGTAGGTCTTTTTTTTTTTTTTTTTTTAATCATGGCTAATTGGAGTTCTACATGCCTCACTTATCTGTATGTCCAATTCTTTTTCCCTACTTGGGAAGTTTCTGCCATGACTTCTGTTAACAGGTGTTTTACATCATTTGTGATGGGTTCTGCCAGCCTGGGGCTTAATTATCTCTTACATAGCATCTGTCCAACTTGACACCGGGCCCCAAAACACTGCAGCATTTCTCTTCAAAAGCAACTTCTGAGTTCTTCTAGTTCCAGAAGTAAAACTCCCACTCCCTCTTTGCACGTGTGCCAAGTCCTCTCCAATTCCAAGATTCCACAACCACTCAAGCACTCCCAGCCCAATTCCATAAAAGCCATTCCCCAGTTCCCCCTTTTTCTGAGGGCATCTTGCACTCTTCTGCTGCCCTCCCATGCCCACAATAAAGGACTGTATCTCTCTCCATCTGTCTCTCAACTGAGCTGAAAAGCTAACAATTTGCACTATACCTTGCTTTCTCACTGACCCTGATCTTGTGTCATTCTTCTTTGTATCATTTAGCAGCTGCTAGATTGACTTCTTGTGGTTCCTTTTTTTAAGAAATCTTCTTTTCATAATCACTAAACCCAATACTATTTTCTACACCAAAATTCTGTCTTCATATTGACTCATTCTGCTGCATATATTTTCAATAGAATTTTTAATCTCCTGGATAAATGTTTGAATCTGTTTCATGGATTCCATTTATTAGCTATGTTGGTCATTCATCTTTTCTATCATCTTCCTAAGCTCCTCTATTTATCTGGATCTGCTCGAGTGTCACTAAGCATGTCTTTCACTGTAGTCACCATCTCTGTAGTTATCTAAGAAATTATGTCTGATTTAATGTTTTTTCTAGAGCTTTTCATCTGCTTTGTTACTTTTGCTGTTACTACTTCAAGAGTCCAGATGGGTGGCTTTCAGATTTTTCCACCTCATTGTGAAATAACGTCATACTAAAGACAACCGTGATAGAACTGCAAAGTCAAATCAGTATTTTTCACAGAAGAACAGGTCAAAAATAATAGTGAAAGACTGTTCCAAGAAAGAGGCTAAGCTACAGATTCCTTAGGCTTTTTCTAAAAGCTACGTGAGTTACCCTATCTATACCTGAACTGCCTGAGGATTGGTACATTTGCTATGTACACTTACATTCACTTCTCTAGGAGTAGATAACTTCTTGCACGTTTTTGTCCAAATCTGTACCAGAGCTTAACAGAAAATGTTTCTTTGCTAAGTAAAGATATTAAAGAATGAGTCATATCAAACTATCAGTCAGACATGCAGGGTACACATTTGGAAGGAAACTTCTAAGACCTGTTATTAGTTAGTATCTATCAATCTCTTTAAAACAAAGACCTTATACTTAACCATTCTGGGTACCTGTCTTATTCTGCTTCCCTAGAGCCTAACAAGGCAAATGTCTACTAAAGAGTACAAGTTACAGAAGGTGATGTGCAGGATGGAAGATGTTCCCAGCAAATCAGAGACTGATGCTTGGGTCTACAATCTCCACTGGACCAAGTTTTCCCTACAGATGGCACTTACTGTCACGCTAGACAGAAGTAATTTCACTGGAAGAAAGCTTAAAAGAATAGGAACAATTAAGACTCAAAAGCACAGATCAGGCAAGAAAGATCCATAGTCAATTAGTAGTTCCAATGTACATATATCCTCCAGGAATTAAGAATCAAAACCAGAGCCACCAATAAGGTCTACATCTACAAGTATGGGAGACTAAAAGGGCAAGAACACTGAAAAAAATAATATGTACTGACACTAGAACTATCCAATCAAATTACTAATTTACAGACAACTAAGAAAACTTAAAAAATCACCCAATATAAGGCGGGGGCGAGGGGGGAAGTGCGCCTTAGGAACCCACTGGTCTTAACCTCTCCTCCCAGAAGGAAACTGAATGCCAGTGAGTAAGTTGTAGGAATCTGCAGCAAACCTCCAGCCCTGCCGATCCCAGCAACACCCAGACAACTGGAGGTACAACAGGCCTGAATGCATGTTACTTGTGTTTGAAACCGGTAGTATTAGTTTATGCTTTAATTTTCATTAATAAAAAAAACAGAATTAAGCCGGGCGTGGTGGCGCACGCCTTTAATCCCAGCACTCGGGAGGCTGAGGTAGGCGAAGCGTTGTGAGTTCGAGGCCGGCTTGGGCCACAACGCGAGCACAAGGCCAGCCTGAGCTACATAGTGCGACCCTGCCTCAAAAAAACCAGGGCCGAGAGTTTGGCTCAGTGCCTTAAGCGCCTGTCCTGGCAGGCGCAAGGTTGTGAGTTCAATCCCCGGTGCCGCAAAAAAAAAAAAAAAAAAACACAGAATTAGCAACAGTAAATCACCCTGTAAAAAGAGGTGAAAGATCATCATTCATAAAGATTACTTCCTGCCCCTATACCACTGGTTTCTTACAAAATACCAATGTTTAAGACCCCCACTACCGCTGGGAGTTTGGCTCAGCGGCTTACGCGCCTGCCTGACAGGCACGAGGTTTGAGTTCAATCCCCGGTGCCGCAGGGGAAAAAAAAAAAAAAAAGACCCCCACTACCCCAACTAGACCATGGTTTATAATTCTGGCTACAAAGAGGAGTCTAAGCTGGGCATGGTGGCGTAAACCTGTAATCCCAGCACTTGGGAAGCTGACCCAAGAGGATCGCCACAAATTCGAGGCCATCCTGAGCTATCCAGGGAGCTCAAGACTTGTCTGAACTACAGGGCAACACCCTGTCTCAAAAAGCAAACCAAAAAAATACAAAAAAAATCCAAAGATAAGTCTAAGACCAATGAATTGTAAATAAACACTGTTTTTATGTACCAAAATCTGAATTTTGTATCTAAGAGGAAATCAATGGAATTTTGACTTAAATTTTCAGAATTAAGGAGAAAAATACCAAAATTTAAGCAGCGAAGCCCTAAGATAATATAAATAAGCAAGGAGTCTAAATGTAAGTTAATTGGATCTAGTGAATTTTCTGCTATTGGGAGAAGATGGTTGGCAGAACACAAACCCTGAGAGGATCAAAGTAAATCTAAGCAACTGTGAAGCAGGTAATAAGCAAAGGCAACTTCCAAATACAATGAGCCTGAATGCTGGTCCAGAGCTGCAAAGGCTCACTATGAAATGTCTATAAGAGCCACAGAAGAAACTTCCTTTCTCATCCACTTTAGAAGACAGGTCAGGTCAGGAAAAAAGCAAAGCAGCTGCTTAAATCTGTTTGACTTTCAAAAGTGCTCCCCAAGCAAGAGCACCTTTCTTTTTTCTTTTTATCATTTTATATCAAAACAGACTGTGCAGGACGTTAGAAAAACATCAGTAAGAAACACCAATATTATGAATGCTATGTTATTGTCAAAAGAACAATTCACAGTAAAAATGAAATCTGAAAATGACCCTATGAAAACTAGTTTTCACTCAAAATTCTTTAATTATCTTAACTAATTTTTTGTATACATACATACATTTTCTTTCAGTTTGTCACACAAGTGTAACAATACGATGGTGACATATGTGTGACTTTTTAGTTCACTGAGAAGTATATCTTCAAGGCACATTCATTTAAGTATGAAAGTATCTAGTTTATCGTTCTTTAGAGCACCTTTCATGAATGATTCCTCTCCAAGACTAACATGGATTCTCTTCCACTGTGTTGCAGGTTTATGACAGATTCCCAATTCGAAACACACGAAAGGAATAAATAGGATCCCATAGAACAATCTGGCATTATTCCAACCAAAATATTTAACATCCTCATCGGGAGAATTGTTCTGGAACCCTTACAATGTCTTTCAGCACTATCAGGCCATGAGTCTGTAGAAAGCCCATATAACACTGTCCCAGTTTGGGTAACACTAATAGATATTGCATAAAAAAGTCATTCGATACTTAAAACAGCATGAGTGGGTTCAATAAAATTGCGTTTTGTTTGTGTGACTTAGGGGTTATAATCTCTCTACCAGAGCTAAGCAAAGATGCAAGGACTGCAAAAAGGAAGAGGAAAACTCATAGCCATCATTAGAATATGGAGAGAACAGACAGATTTTCACAAAAGCTAGGGATACAGATTCTTAACCCAATCTCTCAATTTCCAATGTTTCTTAACTACTTTTAGAAAATGTTTTAAATATCATGTAGGCTCACCATGCTGTGCAACTTCTTTAAGTTTAAAAATCTTAATACACTATACTACTCTAGAAAGCCAGCCTCTTTATAATTCTCTTAAGAACACATTCCCTTTTAATACTGCATTCTTCAAAAACAGCAAAGTCATAAAAGCAAAGGCTGTGAAAATTTTCCACATAAAAGCAACCTGAAGCCAGGTACACACCCATAATCCCAACACTCAGGGAGGCTGAAGCAGAAGGAACTGCAAGTTCAAGACTAGCCCAGGCAATTCAGAGGCTAAGTAAGACCCTGTCTCAAAAAATAAATAAAGGGGTGGGGATAAAACTCAGTGGGAAGTTCCCAGTACCTCAGAAGGGAGGAAAGGAGAGGGGGGAGAATATTAAATACAGCATCTGAATCTAGACTGACTCCTGTAATAGTGACAGACTCCTGGGTCAACTGACAAAGCTGAAATATGAATTAAAGAACACTTGAAGAATGTTGAAACTACCCTTATTTGTAAGAAATATACACCTTATATAGGAATTAAAAAAGAACTTCAGTCTCAAATGGTTCAGACATGTGTGTGTATGTGGGGGGAGAGACAAAAAGGGGGGTAGTCTATAACAATAAAGCAGGTGAAAAAATACATTTTTAAAAGAAAACGAATGGGCAAAAAAGGTGGTTACTGTTAAGCATAACAACAGTACACAAGATACTCTTCATACTACACGTTTATTCTGCACTTTTTCAAAAGTTTGAAACGAATTTCTTTAAAAACCAGTTTGGGCTGGAGTAGCTGCTCAGCAGTATAGTACCTACTGAGCTAGCTCACACCAGACTCTGGGTTCAGTCACCAGTACCACTCCCACCAAAAAAAGCAGTAACAAAAATACATTCAGAGGCTAGGGGGCTGGGGATTTAGCTCAGCAGCAGAAGTGCCTGCCTGGCAAGCGCGAGGTCGTGAGTTCAATTTCTAGTACCAAAAAAAAAAAAAGAAACAAACAAACAAACAAATTCAAGAAAAACACACAGAGTCTAAAAATTATTTTAAACAACCTGTGAATCTAAATCTCGAGCATTTCAGAAAAGCCTTTCTTTGTACTAATACATGAAAATGTTTCTCTCAATTCTGAACTTCACCTGCTCACACACACTAGGCTGTGACACAGCTGTTCAGATCACAGCGCCAGGGCCCTGGCCAAGACTCAAGTGTTATCTTCCTACAGTCTAGTCCATGTGGACATTTCAGAAAGGTTCCCAAGAGGCCATCAGACCAGTTGCACGTGGAGAAGAGTCTCCACCCTGATTGTGGATTTAGGCAGATCAAAAGCTTCTGACAATGCCAATGTTTAAAACACAAACAAAAACCAAATGTACTATGGCAGAACAATATTAAATACTTGACTTTTCTGCAAAGTTCTTTAATCATCTATATTTAATGTCACAAAATCTTAGCAGAGTTTCTGATAACTGTTTGACAGGCAGAATCAGTATTACTCTATTTCGCAGATAAGGAAATGGGTTTTCAAAACTCAAATTATTTGCCTTAGATATTTTAGAATCAGAGACTATGTAAAGGAATCACTTCATGGAAGCCAAAGATAACCATTTAACATGAGAATCCCTGAACTAGCATGCAAAGTTCTGAGTAGCTAAATTTTTCTAAGAGGATCTATAAAATTCCTATAGTACAAAGGACTGCAACTTCTCCAAAACAGATACGAAAAATAGTTTTTTCTCATCATGTGTATTATAATATAATTTCACATTAAGGCTAACAATTCATTTTCTGGTTTATGAGCTACAGTATTAATATTATATGGAAGCAAAAGTATGTACGTAATTTCTTTGTTTTGTTTTGTTTTTTGAGAAAAGGGTCTTGTTACATAGTCCAGGCTAGCCTTGAACTCACAGCAATCCTCCTGCCTCAGCGTCCCAAGCGCAGGGATTACAGGTGTGACCACCATGCCTGGCAACAGCATGCAATTTCATAACAAACTGGGTTTCCAGTCAATATAACTTGGTCATGGCAACACACACACACACAAAAAAAACAATATGAAAAATGGCAAATTTAAATTTGTTCCTTATTTAACTACAATACCAAGTACACGTATATTTGATACTTATTCACATTTTAAGAAAAACCTACACTAATGTGTGTGTGAACCAGACAGGGAAGCTGGAGCCCGGCCAGCACATGGACCCCTCATGGTCACACTGCGGAGCCAGGCTAGGGCTGCCGCTGCTGCAGCAGCACAACACAGCCGCCTGAGCTCCCCGCAGACAAACGCTGTCTTGGGGATATGGCACGCACCAAAGGCCATGATCAAGCCCAGCCCAGATATGCCAGCGTGGTCAGAACACTACCAGACTCCATCATTTCCCCCAGGAAAGACTTACTGTTTTTTCAGCTGCCTCTGGCCTCTTCGTTTAGGGCTCCCACTCTCAGAGCCGCTACTGGCCTTAAGTGTGTGAGGGGAAAAACGGTGACAGACTTTAATTCACAATTCTTTGGGACAACACCATCTCCTGGTTAACAATCTATTCAATACAGCAACATTCAGTATGAGACTTCAGACACAAAGACACTGAGCATCTGCTCAGTGGAGGTCACTCTTCTTCTGCTTTGAAAATCAGTATCTGTCAGGCTGGGGTACAGCCTAGAGGAAGAGCACTTGCCCTGGCTCCATCCCCAGGAAGGCAAAAAAAGAAAAAGCTGATAGCTTTTTTTCATCACTGAGCTACTTCTAAAGCCAGGTAGTATTCATCTCAGCTCAACTTCCAGAACAGTAACATGAAACTTTCTACAGTGACATACACGCTCTGTGTCTGCAACATCAAACACAGCAGCCGCCAGCCACAATGTGAATGAGGAATACAACATGAAGTTTTACTTCATTTTCATTAATGTCAATTTTAAAGGCTACCTGTGACTGCTAGTGACCATACTGGACGTCACACATAAAAACTACAAAATAAAAATGCTCTATTTAGTAGTGTACTGTACAGGAACCTACTATTCATGATATTCATTAGCAAACTTAAGCACAGTTCAACCATAAGCCGAAAGTGCTCTGCCAATAGTACTAGGCCAAGAAAAATTTAGCCAAAAATTCGAACCACCCTTTCCCCCAAAAAGTAAGCAAAATGGGCAACTACCACTGCTATTAGTCTCATGGCCTACTAAAAATGTATTAATATATAATAAAGAGGGACAAGTTTATACACCTATGTATCTAGTTATAACAAGTCTCGTTCAGTATGGCTACTCAAGCAAAGGCAAACCAGAGGTCCCTTGATGTCAGAGGTCACATGATATCAAATAGCACAAATGTAATGCATTTAATAGGGTGAATTTGATTTTTAAAGGTTATTTACTAAAAATCACACATAACTCACTAAACTTTAACTACCAATATTTAACTTTCATATGAAGAACATTTTATAGCTAGGATTCACAAAGTCCTTCGAAGGGGACATTTCAGTGTTTTACTCAGACTAATCGATAACCCTAGTACAGAAGAACCTACAATCTGAGAAAGGTGAAAGAAGTCTGATTCTGTAGGCCAACAAACCCTGCACATAAAACCAGTTTCAAAAATCAGCACTCTGGAAAAAAAAATCATTCTGGGACAGGGATTTAGCTCAGCAAACACAAGGTCCTGAGTTTCATTCTCAGTACCAAAAATAAAAGAAAACAAAGTTTAAAATAAAAATCACCACTCTGTCAGACATGGTGATGCATGCCTGTAATCTCAGCCCTCAAGAGGCTGAGGCAGGAGGATCTCTGAGGTCAAAGCCAGTCTGAACTACAGAGATCCTCTCTCAAAAAGCCAAAAAAAATAAAAAAGAAATCACAAATCACCAATCTATTCAATCTCGCAATTAAATCAGACAGCAAATGTGTTGGAAAATAATTTTATCTCATACTACAAATGATCTAGCCAACCAAATTTACTTAAAAAAAAATATTATCTAAACTAAGTACTCTCCTTCCTTTCTCAAGAAGTCTAAAACTATACCCACTGTTCACCAAACACTGATGAACTCATTCAATACAAATCATTTAATAAAAATCATTCAATAAAAATCTCAATTTAGAAGCTAAATTTTTTAAAAGTCAACTTCTTGCTACAGTCAATTTCACTGTAAGAAATTTAAAAACAAAACTTTAAGGCCAGTTCTGTATATCACTCTACTGAACTATTACAGGATATTTTTGATAAATTTCTTTTATTTAATTAAATTCTTGACTTAACTGTAAAAATATTTACAGAAAGTTCACATTAGTTACTAACTCCCATGCCTGAAGTTCAGTCTTGTTAACTGTGATACACATCAGTCAAAATGGATGAGGCAATACAGGGAATTTAAGTGTAACCCCTTAAACCATTTTCCTCTTACCTCTTCCTTAATATTAAATCGTGATGGTTCTTGTCTGCTTCGGTTTGACCGCCTGACTCCATAAACATCAGGATATTCTTCCCACATCTGCAAAATTAACAGACCATGCATCAGTCTTTTTTTTCTTCACCCTCACTTACTATTTTCCTTACTGAAACACTTTTTTCAAGTAACTCAGCATCAAAAGGGTTGTTCCGCTAGTTTCGTTTATGAGATAACAAACACCATCACCAAAAACAGCCAGGCATGCCAGTGCGCACCTATAATTCCAGTACTTGGGCGACTAAGGCAGGAGGATCACCCTGAGTTCAAGGCCAGCATAGGCTACATAGTGGATTCAAAACTAACCTGAACCACATAGCAAGACCCTGTCTCAAAAAAAAAGAAGAAAAGAAAAAGATGATGATGATACCTTCTTCACATCAGCTATCCGTTCCTTCTTAGATGCTGGCTTCTCTTTGGCTTCTGGAAGGACAGGTTGGGATTTGGAGCCTGCAGATTCGCTTTCAGATTCAGACTGACTCTCAGAAGATTCAGAAGTGCTATTCGACTCACTGCCATGTCCACTTCCTGGATCGCTTCCCTGTTCGCTTTCTGACTGGCTGCCTGAGTCTGAACCCGAAGCTTCTTCAGAGCCTGAATGACTTTATTTACAAGAAAAAGAGACAAACAAGAGTTATTTAAAAACATGTAGGAACTTCCACATAAAAAGATTTTTTAACCCTCATGCTAAAATATCAACAAATAGCAATGTAAGACCAGATTCTTCAAATTCACTTTTATATTTTTACATTACCAATGATGTTACTATCTCTGTCTATATCCCCAACAGCTAGACTTCCTGAGTTTCTATGATCCCATTTATCAGCTGATTCATGGAGACTAGTTCTTTCACAAAGACTGAAGATGGACATTATTCCCTTCATTTAGATGAGGTGAAACTGAAGCTCATAAGCATTTAAGTAACTCAAACTTTGCTGATACAAATCATCTGAATCCGCTAAGTCTCACCTGTTAAGTATCACTTCTCCCCTTAGGACAGACACACAAAAAAACATGAAACCAGAAAGGAAGAATGCAATCTGGCTGCAAGTATCCAACCTGTGACCCTCAATAAAGTGCACTAATTAGACTCATCTGGGGAGCTTTATGCACATATACATTAACGCAAGACTTTTGCCTAGCACAAGAGGCACTTACTGATTCTAACAAGACTGAATAAAGCTTGCTACTACTGGCCTCAACACTCCTCTCCCCTTCCTCATTCCAACATCACTCAAGGAAGAGCAGTCTAGGTAAGCATATGACCGCTGAAGCCACAACAGAAACAGAGGGTAGAAATATGATAGAGTGCTAATCCCAAGTGCAAGAAAGACAACATAGACACCCATATTCTAAACGCCAAAAGCAATTGAGAGGCATGCTGGAAGGAGTAGAAATACTTTAAAGTGAAAAGACCTAAACTCAAAGAACGCTATAAGAGAAGGCTACAGGGTAGGCGTGGTGGCACATGCCTATAATCCCAGCACTCAGGAGGCTGAAACAGGATTGCTCCAAATTCCCCAGCCTAGGCTACAGAGTGAGTTGAAGGCCAGTTTGAACTGCAGAGTGAAACACTGTCTCAAAAAGACCAAAACAAAGCCAAAAAAAGAATCCCAAGAGGATACAGCACACTCACATCTTTTCTCTACACACCATTCAGAATGTTAGCGGGTAGATGGGGGACACAACATAGAACATGACCAAAAACCTACAGAAACATTAACTTATATAAAGGCTCTTGAGCCCAGCAATGTGGCATGAACCTAGCAATGAGGTCACGTCGCTTAACAAGTACATCCACAAAACAGACAGGTGGAGAGAACACTGGAAACTAGAACTGACTCAAATAATCCTGTGTGACCTACAGTAAGCACACTAGCATGGGAAGGAATTTTTAAAACCGGGGAGTATCGCTTCCTTGAGAAAAAAATGGGAAAAAAACACACAGATTGCCCAGTGACGTGCTAAATATCAGGCATTATACTAAGTACTTTATGTGTATTATTTTGAAAATTTCCCAGAAAAATCCTATTACACATTATTACTCCCATACTAACGACGAGAAAGTAACTCGGCCAATGACAAAACTTGACAATGTGAGGCCTGGGGGAAGGAAGCAATTTCAACTCAGTCTGGCTATAAAGCCCATATTCAATTTTACCACAGGGGATCAAAATCTTAAGACTCAGAACCTCAATTATATAATGTGCCCAACAGGCATACCTGTCAAGCAATGGTGTACGACTCTCAAAGCCTCCTTAGCCCTCTGAAGTCCAGTGAGCCATGAGGAGGCAGTCACCAGAGGAGAGAGGAGAGGAGGGCTGGAGGGCATGGGCTCCGCCACCCAAGGCTTCACCCTGGTTCCACATCTCTCAGGCCTGTGTCCTCTTTACCCTGCGCCACCCCCTCATCATCTACCTGTAGGGTCACGAGGGCAACAAATAACAGCTATGAAAGTTGCACTCTATAGAAGTCAGTCTTTCAAAAAGGCAATTTGAGAATTTCACATGCAAGCTCATTTCTGACAAAAAGGTCACCCAACAATTCATGAGTCAGTACCACAAAGTCCATGTCACTCAATGAATTTATCAGTTTGTCTCTGCCACCTGCTCACAGAACGACAGCAGCAGCTCCAGAATCCCCTTACAGCTTTTCTGAGCAAAAGGTGGTAGCAGGTGCGGCCAGCCTCAGGAGCATTCGCTCTTGCAGAGGAACAATCTGGTCAGGAAGCCGCAGTGCCACCATGGCGTTTACAGACACTGGGAAAAGACTCATGGAACCCAAGGTGGCGATTCAGCACATCAGGATTACCCTCACCAGTCGCGACGTGAAGTTGCTAGGAAAGGTGTGTGCCGACTCGATCAGAGGTGGAAAGGAAAAGAATCTCAAAGTAAAAGGACCTGCTCGCAAGCCTACTAAGACCTTGAGAATCACTATAAGAAAAAACACCTTGTGGTAAAGGTTCTAAGACACGGGATCGTTGCCAGACGAGAATCCACAAGGGACTCATAGATTCGCACAATCCTTCTGAGATTGTTAAGCAGATTACCTCCATCAGTATCGAGCCAGGAGTGAAGACTGAAGTCACCATCGCAAATGCCTAAGGCAACTGATTTAATAAACTGATAATCAATTGTTTAAAAAAAAGATAAAAAGAATCCCCTTATATAGTAAGGGACTCCAAAAGGTCAGCCTCCCCAAAAGGGCTGTGAGGCGAGCAGGCTGCAAGCTGCAAGCCACATTTACATAGCAAAGGCAGCAGAGATGAAGAAGCTCCAGGCCTGCCTGCTCGCACCCCAACTTCACCCCAACTTCACCCCAACTTCGGAGAGCCCTGCAAAGCTGTGCACTCAAACACCCACCCACTACCTCTCGCACAGTGCTCTAGGTGCACTGCTCGGTACTCCAGTCACCGGGAGCCACTAGCTGAGCACAGAGCAAGCCCTGGGATTGCCCACCCCCAACCTCTGCACCCACTGCTTATGCAACAGGCTAAGCGTCTCTACTTCCGAGCCCTCCAGGAAAATACCCTCTGTGCCCTCCTGTCCTCAAGCTAGGTGCCTGAGACTCCTCATGCTGTCCTGTCACAGGCTTCCTTCCACAGGGAGCTGCAAACAAACAGCCTCATTTTAGAGTCCGCACCACCACTCTCAGACTCCATCAATTCTTCTCGGTTTTAGCAAGGACACGCACGCTGACTTGGGAAACTGACCACAGCCCAACACCTCCACTGCCCTGCCTCCCATCTGCCCCATTCCATTATCATCATTTGGTCAGTTGGCGATGACCTCCTCAATAAACTCAAGTACTAAGTCCATCCTCCGTCAATACTCCTTTCACCTGGTATATCAGAGAAAGGGAATTTATTGAGTTTCCCAGAATCTGCAATCTACTTAATTTCCCAGCTACTATAATGCTTAACTCCAGAAAGAGTTCAAGGTAGGATAATGTTTGGCAATTAGCACCGACGATACTTGTCATGGGAGCACAGCAAGCTCCACATATGCCCTCATGAAATACAAAAACACTCCAACAACAGAAAGTCTTCCATTACCAACCTAAAGCCCCTGAAAGTCGCTGGACAGTATCTAGAAGAGCTAACTAGACATGCTTTGAATCTGTTAAAAAAAATGAATCACTGCAGATAAAATGCACCATACTGTCAACACTCATACGAGATGTTACATCTTATTCCCTCAGGACTACTACATAGTAGAAGATATATTTTATTTAACATTCCTCACTAATGGTACACACTTAGGTTACTTTCAAACTGCTCACTTAACCAGTAAGCTTTTCCTGACCTATAAGCTACTATCCTCAATATATTTCGATATTTTAAAGCAGATACTATTTCTGAATCGTTTACCAGTAAAACTATAACTGTGTGCATACCACCTTCCTGTGTAGCTATGTACTTCTGTGGTTCTGGAAAAAGAGTGCCTACTAGCAATTTAACAAGACATACAGTGATAGCTTTTAGACAGAAAACAAGTCATTTCTATTAGCACATATTTACACATGCAGATAACTTTGTTTCTCGCAGTACTGGGGATGGAGTTGAGGGCTGGGCTTTCTATGAGAAGTGCGGCTTAAAATACCAAGGCTGGCTTCAAACTTTCAATCTTCCTGCCTCAGTCGAGACGACAGGCGTACACCATTACACCCAACTTTAAGCACATCTGAATCTACAAACTAAGAACAGTGGTATACTGTTGGATGAGTAATTTCAGGTATACTTTCAGAATCCACAGATTAATCTGTGTAATTTGAAAAAAAATATGACAATCAAACCCAAGAAAAAAATACATACAAAATGCATGGTTGTATTAATCTCTGGGAAGACACATGTATGGGACGAATGATACTATAGTCAGGGGCTACAAGAAAAACAATTACAGCTGGGCGTGGTGGTGCACGCCTTTAATCCCAGCGCTCAGGAGGCTGCAGTAGGAGGAGCGTTGTGAGCACGAGGCTGCCTTGGGCTACAAAGCGAGCACAAGGCCGGCCTGAGCTACACAGTGCGACCCTGCCTCAAAAAAATGAGGGCTGCGAGTTTGGCTCAGTGACTTAAGTGCCTGTCTGACAGGCGCCAGGTGGTGAGTTCAATTTCCGGTGCCGCAAAAAAAAAAAAAAGAAAAACAATTACATACTGGCCACAGAATTTATAATATTATTTTATGATGGTCACCCAGAGTTGAATACAAGAAAGTGCAGGAAATCAATCCATAACACTAAAGACCTAGAAAATCCAGGTGGGGGCCTGGATCCCACAGCAGTAGCCTGCATGAATCCACCGAAGACCAAGAGCCCACAACGACTCATGCAAGTCAGTATCTTAGATCTGCGCTGGAAAGACCCAAGGGTCAATGGTGGAAGCTAGAAAGTCTATGACAGCAAGATAAGGATCTGTGCTAGCAGGTTGAGGGTTCTATACTGGAGTCTTGAAGCAATGCTCAAAATAAGGACCAGGACTTCCCTGAAAAGTACCACAGCCATCCTCAGCAACGAGGTCCCGAGCTCCTCCGACAATAAGAACAGTTAAGCACATGTCAGGAAGCCACCGTAGCAGCTTCTCCTGGAGATTAACAGCATACACCTTCCCCTCCCAAGAGCTCCCCAAAGTGAACCACAGCCACTCTCTGTAACAAGATCCCAAGCTCCTCCGATGAGAATGGCCCAATTCATATCAGGGAAGCCAGCATGACAAGCTCCTCCAGGAGAACCAACGGCTCAAGACAGCAACACTTAGGAGAACCCCAATGCCCCACTCTTCGTCTCCACATCTCCTTTTATGCTGGCAACTTTCCTCAGGTGGGCCAACTACACGCAGCACCATGTAGATTTGATTCAGCTGGCGTTAAGTTGACCCCCAGTTTTTTACCCATAACAAAGGATATTTTTGACATTTTATGACTGAGGTTTAGTGGTGAATTCACAGCTGTTCACTGTACGTCTGAAATATCTTAATCTCCAAGCTCATTCACTGTCCTAAATAAACCCATCCAAAAGAGTCAAACCCCAGGCAAGGGAAGCAATACACTCAAATTCTACACAAAATGAACTTAAGATGTGAATGAATATACACATATTTTGGGATGAGGGGAGAGGGGCTATAAAAAGATGTGTTGTATGCATATGCCAACTTTTCATAATGAATGTAATCATTATGTACTGAAGATATAAACTAATACGAATTTTAAAAAATTATTTTTGGATCCAGCAAGTTGGATATAAGTTTAAATAAACAAATTTGGTCTTAATAAAGGTATTTCTCAATTTTCATACTTCTAAGGACAAGTTTCCAAATCCTGAGATGAGAAATTATTTTTACAAAATAAAATACTGACACCTTCATATTCAGGTCACTGACTATTCCTTCAAGGGACAAAACATTCCAGAAAGACTATGCAGACATTAGGACTACCTAATTATAATATTAAACTTCAGCGAAAACTGGGGCTTTAGATTGCATTAGAAAATAAATGCTTTTGAGAATAAAGCTTAACGCTTCATTTGTGTTTAAAAAGGACCTGGCACCCTTTATGATTTATGAAATAGGTAAAACCATGGAGTAAATCACAGTTTTTTACAAGTGAACTTTGAAGCAAGCAGCATTGTTACTCCACTTTAAAATTTTTTATTGCTATTTCCCACATAGCCGCAAGAGGGCAGCAGAGCGACGTTCCAATTAAAAGGAAGCCTGTGGGTTCTCCAAGAGCAGCCGCCATTTCACTGCTTGAATAGTGTTTATTTTCTTAACAACTTGCAAAATGGCTGAACTGCCTGGCAGGGCTTGGTAGTTAGCAGAAGCAAATCTACAATGGAATTCCACAAAACTTACTTCTAGACTAAGCTTCTATTGATGATGGAAGCGCTAACCATCTTGGAGTACTTGTGCATCAAGCATATACAAAAGTCTCCCAATCCTTACAATAAACTTATAAAAAAAAACACAAAGCCCAAGTATGTGCACAAGACTTGACTCCACAGTCTGAAATACAGAACTCACACTATCAACCTCTATGTGCTCCAGTTGAACAGATTATTAAACCAACCCAAGCCAACAAAACTATTCGTCTCAGCCACTTCCATAACTTAGAATGAAAAGGGTATTATTAAACAGTCAATTTCTTAGTGGTAAACAAATCTGGTGTAGTTCTTAAACTGTCTTTAAGCTCTCCACCCCTAGTTCAAACACTAACATGAAAAATACAGTCAAGGTTAAAAGACAACAGGTTGGGAAAAGAATTGTATATATAACAAAAGACATATAAGAATTACAAAAATCCAGTAGAAAACTGGGCAAAGAAAATGGATACACAGAGCCAGGCGTGGTGGCGCACGCCTTTAATCCCAGCACTGGGGAGGCTGAGGTAGGAGGAATGTTGTGAGTTCAAGGCCGGCTTGGGCTGCAACACTAGCTCTAGGCCTGGTCTGAGCTACATAGTGTGACCCTGCCTCAAAAAACTAGGGCCGAGGGTTTGGCTCAATGGCTTAAGTGTTTGAACTAGGGGTGGAGAGCTTCGCACCTGACTGGCAGGTGCGAAGTTGTGAGTTCAATCCCTGGTGCAGGAAAAAAAAAAACAAAAAAAAAAAGGATACACAATTACAGTAAACATAAATAAGTTTAAGATAATTATGTTGCTGGTAATTTGGGAGATGTATATTACAAGATTACATATTTGCTTTGCAGAAATTAAATTCAATACTACAGAATTTGGGAGGCTGAGGCAAGAGGATTGCTGTGAGTTCAAGGTCAGTCTGGGCAACGAAGTGAGATCAAGGCCAGACGGAACTGCACAGTGAAACCTTGTTTCAAAAAGAAAAAGAAAAAAATTAAAGGATGGTCAGAAAGTAAAAAGTAGTAACACCATTATTAAAGTTAAAAATTAAAACTCATAGCCGGGCGTGGTGGCGCTCACCTTTAATCCCAGCACTCGGGAGGCTGAGGTAGGCGGAGCGTTGTGAGTTCGAGGCCGGTTTGGGCTACACCGCAAGCCTAAGGCCGGCCTGAGCTACGTAGTGCAGCCCTGCCTCAAAAAACCAGGGCCGGGAGTTTGGCTCAGTGCCTTAAGCACCTGCCCTGGCAGGCGCGAGGTTGTGAGTTCAATCCCCAGTGCCGCAAAAAAACAAAACAAAAAAAAAAAAAAATTAAAGCTCATTAAAGTAATCAATTAGGATTTTGGAGAGTGAAAGTTTTAAACAATAGTCCTTAAAATATGCATTTGAATTGTGCAATTCAATCTGTGGGTATATAACCTATGTGAATCAAACCTGTTTGGTAGACAAGCACAAAAATATTCAGAGTTCTGCGCATGAATGCCAATAATAATAATGCACACGGTGGCACCTCAATTTGTTTCATGAATTTGGAAAAGATGGCCACCTTTGTGTTTCTGTAAGACAGCCAGCCACGGTTGTACTTGTCACCCAATGCAGTTTGCAAACAAAAACATTTTGCCAAACTCCTGTTTGGGAACCAAACTGTTTGCAGATGAAAGTGTTCATGAACCAAGGTACCACTGTACATCTATATATGGAAATGTGAAAATGTGAAATATCCATACTACACAACTAACCACAGCAGTTAATTAGGGCTGAATTATACCTATAAATATCAATATGCAAATTTCAGAACAATTTCTTTAACAAAACTACATGAATTCTGTACATTTTTAAATGCCACCATTTTATATGCCAAGTTCATGAACATGACAGTAGCAAGAATGTTAGACAGAATGGTAGCTGCAGCCAACATTTTTACTAGAACTTTAAATTATATTCTATGAACTTTGCTCAATTCCCTCTAATTTCAGAAAAGGAAAATACGTTTTAGTAGCACAGAACTGTTTCCTTCCTAGGATTTAACAGTTCTTCTGGAAGTTACTCTTAACAGTGGCATATCACTATATGGACCCTCTTTCCAGAGAACATCGATGTGAACTGAGCAACTGCATTAGGCTCCAAGAAACTAAAACAAAAAGGAGTCATTCATGCTGAACTTGTAAATTATTTATGTCACCTTCGGGGAAAATAATCACCAAAACTCCAAACTAACCAATTTCTAGCTGGCATAGGGAAGTTCTCTTTCATCTATCTTTTACAAAGAAAGCAACTGGAACTAAAAAGGATGTTAACCAAGCTGCTTTTTGTTACTGTTGCTTCCTTGTTCCTATTCAAGTTACCTTATAAAAGCCACTAATCTGCCCTACTCAAAAAAAGCACTTTCCTATTTTTATACATGGAGTGCTGCCCGATTTATTAATAAAGTCCAATTAATCTTCTTTAAACTCAAGAAGCTGAAATTTCAAAACCAGAAAAAGGCACAGATATTTTCTTTTTAAATGTGCACAAAATTGTACTTAAAATTTCATGGGTAAAAAGACTAAATCCATCAGGAAATCAGAAAAACACCTATAATAAGCATGTTTCTAAGGTTTTACCATGCTACTTCTACTCCCCAATAGTCAATTATCCTTTGAATTCACACAAAAGGGTTTATGAACCACCAAGAGTCTGAAACCCAGGCAGATGTGTATCATCAAGGGAAAATGAATGCTATCAAGGAGCCAAGGAAGGAACCAACTGGACAAATTGCTTTGCAAATAAACATCTAATCAGGATCTGACAATACATTAAAGACAAAGCGCGCTTTCCACTTGGGTAGAAATCACTTTTACCAAGCTGTGCAAAGTTCTCCCTAGCATTCGCTAACATGAGTGTAATTAACCATCTCAAGCGAGGTTAAGAAAAAAACGGACTAGTGTGCCCAAGAGTTCTGTCAGTCCTATGAATCTTGTATTTCCTTGTCAGCTAACTTGTAAGCTATAATTTTTGTTCCTTTGTAACATAGGGAGTATTTACAGCAACTTCAAAGTTCAAAGGAGATCAAAAGACTTGACTACCAACCCCAGTACTAAATGTGATTACTGGTGTGGTGGTGTACACCTATAACCTCAGGCTGAGGCAGGAGGACTGCCACAAGTTTGAAGCCAGCCTGAGCTTGAAGCCAGCCTGAGCTACACAGGGAGGTTCAAGGCCATCCCGAACTGCAGAGTGAAACCCTCTCTCAATCAGACCACCCCCACTCCAAAAAGGAAAAAAAAAAAAAAAAAACAATAAATGTGAAACAGATGCCCACAGTGCCCTAATAAGTAAAAGGATCAATCGGGTCACAAAAAAGAAGACAGCAAAGGTAAGAAGGAGACAGACAAAACTAACCAGGGGAACACACTGCTAAATGTTTTAGACACAGTTTCTGAACTGTGTGGCATGACTCTTTTGGGCTGGAGCAAGAGCTCTCCTATGGCTGTAGGGTGTTCAGCAGTGGCATCTCTGACTTCTAATCCCCACATACCAGTACCGCCCCTACCCCTAGAGTAGGACCAACCAAACACATCCCCAGAAAATGCAAACTGTAAGAGAAAGATACAAAACTGCCACGAGCTGAAAACCACTGCCTAAGAAGCATTACTTGATGTAATTCTAGTCCCTAAGAGACAACAGTACTACCTTGTGATTAAAATATGAGGAAATTGGCTCAGAGGGTCCTACCCAAAATCCTACAGTTAAAAAAAAAAAAAAAAAATCAAAAGAGAAATTCAAAAGCCCTACTCCAATAGATTATATTCCTAAACCAGCCTCAGTACAAGAATCAGCATACCATTTCCTAGACACAACCCCAGAATGCACTTCAGCAAAAAATGTGGGAATATGATTAGCAACTACCTTGGTGATGACTCTTAGTAATTAAATCTGAAGAATTTAGTACCCGTATAAAGTTAACTTGAGAGGGCATGTTTTTTAAAGCAAGAGAGTTCTGCAAAACTTTGACCCATCACTCCCTTCCTTCAGAATTACCACTCAGTAGCCACACACTGCTTCTAATTCAAGGTCAGTCTGTATCTGAGTTGAAGACATACCGATCACTTAAGAGTTCTGAGTATCCACCACACATAACAACTATTTTCCCAGAAAGCCTGTCAACAGAATCCACCCAAACCCTCTGACATTTTCCCTAAGCTACCGCACAATCCATAAAAGCTAATCGGGTATGAAGGCCTGTTTTACACCAATTCTCAGATTATCATGGAAAACCTATGTGGGATGTTTGTAAGCTGTGCCAAAATCCAAAACGCATGGACACAATGCAAGTGCAAGGGCTCCAGGGCAGATTCTCCCAGCTCTCCAGGGCCTCCTCATCCTCCACCTTTTCTCCTTAAACTACCACAGGAACCACTTCAGGATCTTCATTTTTAGTTGAACCTTTTCAGGTAAAATGATGTTTCTGGCATCAATCATACCCACAATGCACTGTCCTTATGAGTTTGCTGTTTCTTTAAAATACAAATTTTTTTATTTTAAAAGAAGCAGAGTATGTCACAGAATGATTTAAGATTTTCATTATTTTCATCAATCTCCTACAGTTTCCTCTTACCCAACAAATACGACAGCAACTGTTCACAAGATGCTTGAGCAATCCTGGAGTCAAACTGCAAGGGTTTGAGTTGCAGTCTACCACTTATTCCCCTCTGTGCTGCATTCTTCTCATCTACAAAATAGGGACGATAACCATACAACCTCATAAAGCTGTGAGGATTACACAAATTAACCTACAGAAAGGACTGGGCACAATGTTGCCTACTATTGAGTCATCACGAGCCTCCACTTAGTTTTCACCTAATAATCTCTGGCAATCATTTCATCTACTGACTTGATAATTAAAATGCAAAATTACGTATTTTCTAAACTTTGGTAAGCGTACAACTCAACAAGAAGAATGGCATAGACATAAAACAGCTGAACAAGACTAAGAAGCACCCACAGCTGTCCGAAGAAAGAAAACTAAAAATTTGGTGGGCTGTCTGCAACCTTGAAGTATTACTAAAGTTCTTGCTACACTGACACCCACATTTTTAAGTTAAATACACGTTTAACCCTTAAAACAGTACCTGACACAGAGTAAGCACTAAGCAAATCTAAAACTACTGTTGTTGTTCTTTAAAATGTTCACAGTGTAAACTTTCCTTCAGGATCTAAAATCCAAAATTAAAGACACTACTGGCCTTAGAAATAATCAATACAAGTGAGACATCCTAAAGTTACTACCTGCTATTGTCTTAGTTAAATGCTGGTTACAGTTCACAACCTACCACTGGGGTCAAGTGGTACTTGTACCACTTCTAAACCACCACTCCAGAGCAGCCACAGCCACTGCTGTAGCCTGTTTCCACACAGTCGCCTCCAGAAGGCAGTGTGAACAGGGATTTCACAATGGAAAGACACAAAAAGGGAGTAGTTGTAGAATCTCATATTTTGGAAATATCTGAAGGATCTCAGTAGAGAACCAAACTAAGGAAGTGAGATCACTGGATTTTAAAGTAGTTCCAAGAGGACACCAAACGCGATCCCAAGTCCTGAATGACAAAGTTCTAGGAGCTCAGCCTGCAAACACAGCCTGCCCAGGAATCTGGTATGTTTTAAGATATTTAATGCAAACGCTCATCCTCTTCTGTCAAGCTTATACAGCTCACTTCTCAGAATGCCACTCACCTTTATTTTTATACTCATTATTAAAATTGCCCTTACAGGGCATAAAACAGATGGGACAATCAATGCAAAGACCAAGGATTATTTGAAAAAGAATATGAACCAATAAATGCTCCATCCTAAGATTCAGAACACATGGAAACAGTACAAATATATGAAAATATCTGCAAATTTGAAACACATGTCGAGATTTTAAAAATTAAATCCTGAGGACAGACCTGGACATTGGTATTTTTTAAAGCTCTCCACAGTCTGAAATATAAACATAACAATGACCTCAACTAACCCATAAGTCTGCAAAGAAAGAAAAGGGAGGACCCAGAGGAAAACCAAAAACAAAGCTTGACACTGCAGCCCCAACTGAACTGCACATAAGGCACTGTGTTAAAGCAAATACCCAGCAGAGCAGTGAGGTCCGGCTGGGGGTGGGATAAATGACTGCCCAGAGCAGCGCCTTCGCTCACTCACAAGGCCGCTGATCCAGGAGAATCCTCCGCTTTCACAAAGGCTGGTTCTCCCCAAGAAAACATGCTGAAAATTCTCAGAAACCTCTCCCCAAACCAGCCTACAACCGCTCTTGACCTGAGACACAGCCACAGCCCTCAGACACAGCCACAGCCTCAGACACAGCCTTGAAGAGGCACTGAAGGAAAGCAGGAGATGGTGCGGTGGGCACGCCTCTGAGCCCAGCACTCGGGAAGCTGAGGCAGGAATATTGTCACAAATTCGAGGCCCTTGTGGGCTATACAGGGAGGTTGTGTCTCAAAAGAGACAGAGAGAGAAAGCAAAAGAAACAGAGACAAAGACAGAGACTGAGAGAGAAAAAGAGAAACAGAGACAGAGAGACAGAGATAGAGGAAAAATAGAGAAGGACATGGTAGGAAAGTAACACGAAGCAATAAAAATAAATCATTATTACTAACAGCTTACATTTACTGTTCAACATAACCAGCTTTTTACTAGGTACTTTGCAGGCGTTTTATTAGTTCTCATAAATACTATCTGCAATTTTAAAAATGAGAAAATTTCAAACCCCACAATGAGTATTTCACCCGCCTCAAACAAAAACAAAAACTTTTGAGTATTGAAGTAAAAGGTGAACTAGTATCTATTAAGTATACAGCTCTTCCAAAGTATTAAAATCATGACAACTATCCTTACAATGTTGCCTTAGCCAAGAATCTTCTGCAACATTCTCTCCTGTAAGATCACAAAAGATATACAGCATTTCCCCCACAATATAAGAACTCCAATGAAGATAACTGAAATACTTGTTAGTATGAAATAAAGTTGGGGGCTGGGTGTGGTGGCACATGCCTGTAATCCCAGCACTCAGAAAGGCAGAGGCAGGAGAATCAAGGGAGTTCAAAGCCAGACTGGGCTACACAGTGAGTTTAAGGCCATCCTGAACTACGGTGAGACACTGTCTCAAAAAATAAAAAGTTTATTTGCTTTAACACCCCTTTCAAGGAAGCCAACTAAGTTCTAAGGTTGTTAGGAAAAAGCTAAAAGATCTTAATTATGGTTCACAGCCAGAAAAAAAATTTACTAAGTATCTTAAAGAGCAGTCACTCAATTATCATGTTCCAAACAAGCTCACTATACCGACTTTTATGGGGAAAATGATGTGTAGAAATCCCAGGGGACAACAGGAGTTTATCTCTCTATGGGAGAAAGGAGCACAATAAACTAGCTATAAAACCGTGAATTCCAAGTAAAATTCAACTAAGCTTCCATATGCCTCAAACAGTAACTCCCACAACTTTTATAATAAAACTCCTTAATGAATACTGTTTACACCCTTCCTCTGCAGACTTAATTTTCATAAAAGATGTTAATCACAGATGAACAAAATAACAATTAGAAACTGCAAGTTTTAAACAAGAATATGCATACAAAAAGATTAAGATTAATCAACACTCTTATTTAGTAACATCATGCTATTCTCCAAAGCTAAAACTTTTTTTAAAAAAGTCAATAAACAGATCCTTAAAAAGTGTTTTAACTGTTAATTGGCTCTACATGCACTGCAAACAAGTGCATAAATAAATTATTAAATCTGACACACATTTTAACTTATGTCATGAAACCTATGCGATAATACATCTTCCACAGGGTTAATTTATAACCTCTGAACATTAACAGTAAAGCTAACTATTAAATTCCATCCCACATTTGGGGATTTAAGGGCATTCGGCAAATACTAAAGTTTAAATAGAAGTAGAATTCAGTTCCAATACACAGAAAAGATTAGAAACCCTGAGAGATAAGCTTCAAATGTTAGAAACCACAGTTAATGCTCATCAAGCTTTTAAAACTTAGTGGATGTTAAATACTTTACAAAGAACATATAGTTAAGCATAGCTTAGATCACTAATCTTTGGTGTAAATCTTGCCGGTAACAAACTGAAACTTTAGCGTTTCAGCTACTTTGCAGAAATTTTTCAAAGAATTCTTCTTAATGAACCTAGATTGTAAGAATCAACAAAACCCACTATTAATAGTGACTGCTTTCACTATTTATCACACACTTGCTCAGAAATTTGAGAGATGCCCAAGAAAGCAGCTCTGCCTACATTCAAAAAGTCCTCGTATCTTTTAAAGGTATCCTACTCAACTTTCAATACCGTGACACTGAATTACTGCTAATATACTCGAACCAAGAGGAAAAAACTTGCCAGTGACTAACACAGACGTAGAGGCCTTCCTTGGGCTGAAATTCGTTATCTGTGACATAATTAGGACGGCATCATTGGTAATCTACGATTCTTAAACCTAGAATCCTTGAAACAAAACAGAATAGAACCGATAAAAACAAAAAACAAACAAAAGTCTAGAATTCTTGCCAAGGTTTCCCAGCAATGGGGCCCAGGGCACCCGCACATGGGGCGGGATCTGGTGCGCTGAGGTTTCCCTGACTCAGCCAAGGGATTCACTCCCCACTCTGCCAGGGCTCGGAGGCCACTCTGCGCCCCGCGAGGGCCATTAACCTGCAAAGCTGTCTGCTGACACTACTTTGCATAGGTATGGACGCCTTGTGTTTTTTGAACCACTTTTTAATTAGCTACTACACTGAAGATGGCTCTTTTCTACTTAACTATCCCACTGTGAACCCTTTTACACCGCTGCGAGAATTTTACACGTAAGCCACTAAACATATACTGACCTGAGTTTCTCCATCAAGTGCCCAGTGAGAAAATGTAAGGCACCACGTAAAAGCGCAGGGAGTCAGGTTCAAATAAGTTCGCCCTGCTCTAGGAGCCATGGGTTATCAACACCGGAGACGGTCATTACAAAGTAACGCCTCTCGCACTGAAACCACTTTGGTCAACAGTAACAAAATGACTCCCTAATCTCTAACAACAGAACAAGGAAGTGAACAGGGAAAAAGAAAAAACCACTGGGTTATGAGAAGGGAAAGCGAAAATTGGTTTTAAACTAGCAGGTTTTCTACTCGAAAATTTCCAATTCGTGCCTTTTCTAAAAGTAAAAACTGCTACTGAAAGAGTAAAACTTCCCAGGAATAGGCAAACTCGATCACCCCGAGGGTGTGGACCCTGCAGGAACAGCACAACGCGGCCAACCAAGCAGCCAGAAAAACACCGCCCGCCGTAAAGCCCCGAGCCTCCTTCCCGTCTCGACGCGCCCAACACGCGCACGCGGCCCGACGTCAACGCGTTCTCCCCGCCCCGCAGCGTGGCGGCTGACGCCACGGGGCGGGACCAGCAGGAAGGCGCCGCTGTTGACCCGGCTGTTACCAGGCGCGCGCGCAGCCAATCAGCTGCCTGCGCCGGCGCCGGCCGGCCTTTGAACTCCGCACGGCAACTTCCTGCTGTTTGGCGAGTACACAGTGCAATGCAGTATGTCTGTCAGCGCTGCGGCACAAAGGAACAGCCATTTTGTGACTGAGCTGGACCTGCACCAAGATGTCAGGGGCTCCCAGAGTTGTTGCCTGTGCTAATTATCGAGCTGCCCTTTATTTCTGTCCCACAGCGCGAAAAAGGGGGGAAGGAGAGTAAAAATGTTTTGGATTTCAGGTTTCGATTCGTCTATTTTCAGTCTCCTCAAAATTCCCGATTTTTAAACTATTATCAGCGTCATAAAATGGCTGCCACTTAGGCTGCCCGTCCCAATCCACAAGCACTGCACTAAGCCACTTCTCCTAGCCAGTCTTTGAAAATATTCGCTAAAAGGCTCAGAAAAGCGGAGAGACTCTGCCCGCACCTCAGGTTATCAAATTTAGCTCAAAGGCAATTTGGAGATAAATTTAATGAACTGTTTAAATTGCAAGCGTAGCGTCCTAGAACACACAGAACTCTGAGTACACTAAGTTCCATGCACATTTGCTTCTCCCCAGTTGCCATTCTTTGATATTCCTGAAGTTATGCCCAAGCAGCAAATTTAGATAAAATATGTGGCTACATGTCCATCACTAAAAATATTTTAAATATTTAGAAACACCCAATTTTTAAAATCCCTTTTGAAAGTAAACTTTAATATGAAAGTGATTTACAAAGATTAAACTTAAGCATTAACGTCAAATGAATACAAACTTACATAACCACGTTTCAGAACTGTACTAGCCCCAAAAACATGAAAACATTTTACTTAAACTCGCACTCATTCTATTTCCTAAAATACTTATCAGACCAAAGTTTACCTGACCCACAAACTCCTCTTACTTAGGCTCAGGATGCAAGGTGATTTTTGTAGTATTCCCTAAACTACTATCTTCATGCCATTAAAACTTAGGTCTTTACAGAAAAACTGATGACACAGAAACCAAACACCAGACACAGTGTCAGCCCTCAATTTCAGCTCACTAGAAGTAACAACTACATTAAAACATGTGTAACATCCTTAGGCTTCACAATCTTAAAAAGGAAGTGATGTCATAATTATGTATATGTATTAATAATGTATGCAACTCAGAGTAGGAGAAATTTAAAAGTAACTCCATCTGCAAGGAGTCTCAAGTATTTTCGACATTCATCAGGTACATAACTCAAAGTATACTTGGCAAAAAGGCACTAAAAGCATCCTTCTTGTTTTGGTGTACTACACTGAGTAGTCAAATGCATGACAACTTCCAAGTTTTCCAAAAGAGTAAAAAATACTGTAAAAACAGTAACACTGCTCTATTAAGTTAGAAAGCATGGTCTGAAAAATGAAGTTAACCACAAACCTTGCATAGAAAGCCATACCCCACATGAGACTATGCAAATCATAAACTCAAAAGAAGTAATGATTTTAATGTTAAATCTTTAATAATTTGTCAAATATATCTGGGGTTTCTATTTCTTGAAATTGTTATTTTCCAGAAAAATCAAATTTAGCATTAGCAGAAAGTTTTGTGTCCTATATTTAACCTAGTAAATTACTTGGGTAATTCATTCAGAAAACATCTAAATGGTTTGACAATTCAATTTGCAACAGAACTTGGAAGTGCATTTTTAGAAGGCTCAAAATATTTTGTTAAAATTAAACATTTGTAAAACTATATTCAAAGTTTCCAAATTCACTAATCTAACAATTCTTTCCATGGAAAATTAAAAATTCAAACCTGAAGAAAAATCACATAACCTATCACATGCTTATTAATTTAAGATTTATAACAAGAACACATCAAGAAATGAATTTATGTACTTTTAAAATTAAGATACAGAAATCATACAACAAAAATATCTTCGAGGCTTTATTACTGAAATCACTAATAAGCTACTCCAAGGAATGTGAAACAAATCATGACTTGAACAAAGTACATTTGTAAGCTTCAGAAGATAAAGCATTCCGGGGGACTCTGTTGAAATAAATCAATAAATTTAAAGCAACAACCACTAAAATGTGATGGTAAAATACTACATCTGTCATTCACAAAGCACTATCAATATAAGCATACAAATACAAACCTTAAAATGTTTAAATGTAAAACATGCAATTACAAATATAATCACAGTAAAAAAACACGAAGCAGAAGTGTATTAACAGCATTCCAGGATTTCTGTGATTACAGGTTTGATTTCATAAATTCAGGCACCGTAACCAAGTAAAGGTTTTGATAAATCATCAAAATTTCCTAAAATATCAAGTATATCAAAAGAAATAGAATCAATAAAAATATAAACTGAGAGGCATCAGTCAAAGGGTGTTTTCTGAAATTTCATTTTTAAACGTACATTTTTTCATTCATATAACTTTCTCAAATGTCTATTTACTATAATTTACTACCACAAGGCTTCTCTATGGCCCTCAGTTACAAGTTTGGATGTCTGAGATTCTTCAAAGAAAAAATTTGCCTTGTATGTAAAATGGTGCAATGCAGCAATGGCTAAACCGACAAGGTCATTTTTCTGCAGCACAAAAACCTAAAACCTGAAATTTACTGACAGAAAAACTATAGTTAATAGGAAAGGCCCCTTTGAATAAAGGTACCTTACCTATTGACTGCTGTAAGAGGCCTTAAGTCACAACTCAACTTTCATAAATTGCTACCAAAAAATTAGGGTGTGGCATATTAGCAATCTCAAGGTCACGCTTTTAAAAAAAAAAAGAATCCAAATTAGAAAAATACTTACAATAACACAGACGGCAATCTGTGTCTGTCAAGGTAAACATTTGTAAGTTGAGGCTTCCCCCCGAAAAAAACACAAAAAGGAAGAAAGTTGATAGCTCATACCTCGATACATTGCTGTGTAGCGAACTGTCCTCCTCTTGGCTTTTGTCCTTATTTCTCATCATCTTTTAATTCTTAAATATTAAGGGGGAGGGGGAATCTGTGTTTGCTTTGAAGTCCTGTGCCCAGGTATTTACTGTCAAAAGTTGAAAGAAAGGTAAGGTCCCGGCTTCTAAGGATGGTTTTTAGTATCAAGAACAAAGTCCTGACGATGTTAAGGATATTAATATAATACAACAACGGGAAGCACAAAAACACTTTTTCTATTTTTTCCAAAAAAAAAAAAAAAAAAAAGCCACAGGATAAGCCAAACAGTGGAAGCATCACTATCAATAAGGAAAGTTTCTCAAAGTAACACAGTGGACACAAATAACAATATCTGTATCTTATTGCGTCATCCAGGAATTTCACATATTTTAAAAAAATAAAGCAAACTTTAACATATAAATCTTTGAAATTATCACTAATGATAGTGAACTTACCTGATCCATGTAGTATGTCCAAAGCAAGAGTCCTAGGCTAGTGGTAGAATATCAAATCCAAAATAATTAAAAATAAAGGCAAAATCCTCCGGTAAAAAACGAAAAATAAATAAAATAATCCTCAAATATGTTAACTAGTCAAAAAATAAAGCAATAATTAAAACTAAAAAGGGTCCGGAAGAAAAAAAAACCTCATTAAGAGAGCGCACAAAAATGGAGGTGCGCCATGGCTTCTAAGCTGGAAAAAACAACGACCTGGGCTCTCAGTACGGCTGCTTCTTTCCAACAAGGCACGAAAAGAAAGCTCCCAAAAGCTGCTTTTCTCCCTTAAAAAGGTTCAAATCGACCCCAGTAAGTCACTAGGAGAGGCAGGGGGCTGCGGGGGCCCCCTGAGGCTGCCCAAAAGTTAGGGAAAGTTGCGTAAAGTGAGGCGAAGGCAGGGAGCAGAGCGCGCTCTCTCTAAGGCACAGCCGCCATCTAGAGCCTCCTTCCCAGCTCTGAGAGCTCTGCCTTTGATTGACACTCTCTACATTTACCCCACAACTCAGGTGATGTACCATAGACCCACCCCTTCATCTCCACCAAAAAAAAAAAAAAAAGAAAAAAAAAGATCCTACATCCCAGGGAGCCTAAAGACCCCCACCCCCACACCTCCCTGCCCCTCCAGACCACCCCATCAGAGGGAGGGGGAAGGGCTTCTTAACCCCCTCTGGCTCAAGCACCCTTTTTAAGCCAGAGAGAAATGTAATTTGTTCCTTTTGTCTAAAGATCTGCTAAATATTTCAGTCCTTGAGCTAAAATAACTTCCTCCCTGGACAGGAAGTGGTGTTTTATCAAGCCATTTTGAAATAGGGATAATTCTTAGAAAATCTAAATCCCAGATTAGGTATTAATCTTTTAAAAAATTAGCCCCCCCAGGGCAAAATAGCTTCTAAATAAAAGCAAAACCTGTTCATAAATTAAATGTAAGGTCTGCTTTCTGTATGTTGTCTAAAAATCATCTAAAGACAAAGTTTAAGGAGGAATTTTCCATCCCAAGTGGATGGAAGGGGTAAATGTTACAACTCAAGAGCGCCACCCTAGTGTTCAGTTGCATTAGGGCAAAAGTTAACGCAACTCGTTTTTTCAAGAAACTCAGTGTATCTTTTCACTTTCACAAAATTCTTTAACCCATCATATAATCTTGGAAACCTAAACCACCAATGATCTCATAATTATACTGATTTAGGCGAAACAAAGATCTTCGAACTCAAGCATATAGTCCAACCATAGTAAGCTTTAAATCAGAAACCCAAGAAACTCCACCTCCAAAACCAACAAAACACATATGCCAACCCTTTTCCGCCATGTTTCAACTCAAACTCTATATACCCATTTCAACAATGACACATTATTAGCAATAGGGCACATCTCATGGCACATCAAAATAATATCACAGGGCAAATTCTTCCAAAGATCAAAACCTCAAGATATACAAAACCAAATTATTACTAATACCAAAAACAATCACTCAAAAGTCCTCATCAAACACCCATGCAGAAGAGTAAACATTCATTCACATGCCCTAAAATTCCAATCAATTTTTCTTAACTCAGCATTATAATCTATCAGAAATGTGTCATTTCCCATGCTAAGGCAATCCATTGTAGGTTTTCAATCAACAAAATCAAAGATGTTGAATCAAATAAATATAAAACCATAATCAAAACTCTTTATATTCTGTAACTTTTATATCAAATCAAAATCCAAAATTCCTCTTCTGAATTTATATGAAGATCAATCAACCACAAAACAGAAAAAACACAAATGTACTGACCAGGGATGTGCACACTATGGTACTGTATTGACATCACACAGTATGATTATTTCTAGCAAAGTAAGAACAAATTAAGTCAAACTATTCTTTGTTCTCTATAAAACTAGAAAATATAACCAATGATCTCTCTAGTCTATCAAAGACTACCATCTTTAATATAGCTACTGAAACTTGTATTAGTTGATTAGCAAGAAATGAAAGTCTAGCAATTAAAATTCAAACATAGGTAGTAATCGTGGCATGGTGTAATTCAGTTATTCTAAATTCCCAGTAAGAAAAATACAACATACAAATCCTATTTCAAATGTTGATACAATATATTACAGCCATCATTCCCACCAAAGATTTAAGCTAGTTTGTGTATACCCTTAGGACACTTCCCTACAAATCCAACATTTCTTCCTCTAACATAAAGAAAAGAGACCTAAGTTGAAATAGTCAAATGAATATTCCATTGCAAAATATTTATGACATTAAAAAGCACAGGTAAAGAAAACCATTTCCATCAACACAAAATAATTCAGACAAATACTATATCATCCTGAGTTTAAAGGCAACAAAACATATCACTTAAAAAATTCATTAACTCTCAGCGTAAATTAAAAGCTCCCATTATTACCCACTAAGTTGTTTTGCAAGGTGTTTCAAGAAAGCACAAAGACTCAGGAGGCTGAGGCAGAAGGATCATTGCAAGTTCAAGACCAACCTGGGCTACAAAGTGAGCTCAAGGCCAGTCTGAACTGCAAAGCAAGACCTTGCCTCAAAAAGACAGGAAAAAAAAAAGAAAGAAAGAAAGCATAAAGAGAAATTTAAGGAAATTCATTCAAAACTTAAACCTGAACAAAATCATGTTTTAACTTAATAACCATCCCAAAGCACAAACGAATTCCCATAGTTTTATGAGAAAACACAAACTGTTATCAACCCAGTGAAACATATTCCAGTATATCATTCCTGTTACCAGTTTTATTGGGTATACTGTTGGGCAACTGTTAAGAATTAAAGTGTTATTAAGGTGATAACTGAACATTTAATGAAACTTTCACTTGAAAAAAAAAAAGGTCCAAACTGAGAAATTTTTAAAAGTTAGAAAGTTTATTCAAGTTAACATTCCATGAGGTCATATTCAAGCAAAACCAAATGCAAAAAAAAAAAAACAAAAACAAAAACAAAAATCCAGGCTATCATCTGTGTTAACATGCCATCTTTCTTATCTCCAAATATCAAAAAGGAACTAGTTTAAGTGATACAAAAGTCTTTAGAAAGTCAAATCCACTGTCCATTTCTTGGTTAAGATAGGTTTCATTCATTTCACTGAATCCATGTTAAAAGAACCCTGTTTTGGTGGTATTCTATCACAGCACTCTTGTATTAATCCATTTTCCTGAATTCCCCATAGTGGACTGCCATCTTGATTTCTCAGTGGTAGGGTCCTTTTGAGACTCTTCAAGCTGACTGGGTGCTTGATAAAAATTAAAAGAAAAAAATGCTGTTGGAATGCCAATTATCTTATACCTTCAAACAGAAAACATCCACCCACCTTGAAGATACCCTACCATACGCCAAACTTTTATCCTATAACAGCTTTTGAATATCCAATTATATTAAAAGTTGTTTGCAATGCAAACACATTCACAACTTTCAAAGATCCAAAGACTACATACAAGTAACACTCTTGTCACAGATACATTTGTATCCATTAAAGTGGCAGTGAAGAGTCAAATTTTTAATATTTAACACTAGCATCTTTGTATTACATATATTCAAAGCAAAAGCAAAACTTAAAAATTTCTGAAAAGCTTAATACAAGAAAAACTGCAGATTCTAAATCTCAATACATGAAAGTTTCCAAGCTCAAAGAAATATGGAAAAGAATCTTAAGGAAGTTTTTAAAAACAAAGCACTGGATCATTGCATACTTTTCCATTCTAACATGTTAATTTTAACACAAAGGACCTACACAGTATAGATGGCATCACCTCTAGTTATTTCATCTGAGAATTGCAGAAAATGTGAAACCTGCAGGGAAGAAAATTATGAAAAATGCAAAACATCTGCCTGGCTTATTTGGTATTTACTATAAAATGCTATCACTTTTCAAATTTCATACAACTAAAATAATCTCATTGCCCAGATTTCACATATTCCTCAAAGAAAAATAAATCTTCAATAATCTACAGGGCAAAGTTTGAAGCCAGGTGATTTTACCACTAAGTAAACAATCTGGATTCAAAATGATCCAACACATAATTGCAAAAACAACTATTAACCATGGTCTTTCTCTATATGAATTCTGCAACTCTCCAACTCAATTTGTGGAGATATAGTCAAAATGACTAACCTGGAGATAAATGCAAATATAGGCTATTTTAGTTCTTATGTTAATTTGTCTCCTTGACTGTAATCAAGACATATTGTCTAGTACATACAACACAAAAATCTACTCAATAAACTATTCAGCTACTCAAAGATACTGCTGCACCCCTATTAAATAGCACTAACTGAAAAGGAGTCACAATTATCACTATTAAATGTCAAAAGCAAGGTATTTCTCCTTAAAGAGATTTTTGAGATTGCTCCCAAGTCTTAATATGAGAATTAAATAACTCACTGATTTCCTGGAACAGTAAAATATCTTCCATTTTGCCTTATTCATTTCATAAAAGAAATTACAGTATGTTAAGAAAATACTGTCAAATTATAATCTAAATTCTCAAATCTGTTGTTACAATATAGGATCACCCTTTAAATGAAGTTGATGATGTAAATAATTCTAATTAACAATGATACTAGGAATGCATTAATAATCAAGTTAGTCACTTTGGTAGCTACGGGTATAAGTCGGTAAATGAAATGATACATCAATGCTTTGTATTATTCTTCTATAGAAGATAAACTTTTTACCTAGAACAGTGGTGACAAACCTATGGAAGGTTTGCCACAATGGGCTGTATCACTGAAACCTCTAAAGGTTCACTATCACTGACATAAAGCATGAAATTTCCTTCTAAAATTATTTTTTAAAAAATTCCTAGTAACATTAGAATCATTCCAAAATTATTCAAAAATTGCATTGGTATATGTGACAACAGAAATTAGAAAGCAGCATATTTGTCATGCTGTCATGTATTTATTTTTAAAGGGTAGAAAAATAATGCCACAAGAGAAAGCAGACGATTCTTATGGCATTGGAAAGTCATAATCAATCTGGACTTCTCCAAGGTCAATCCAAAACCAAAAATGAAAATTTTACTAATAAGCAAAAGTGTTCAGTCAGGACCAATGAGGGATTTAAGAGTAATCCATTTGCATTCATGGAGTTCCAAATTCTTATCAAAATCAAATTTCCAAATAAGCAGTTTTGTTAAAGGAACAAAAAGGAATGAATTCTGTGAGCCTGGAAATTTTCTTGCTAACAAATCCATGGTTCTTCACCTGTGAAACAGAATCGGAGTACCTACCTCTTGTGGCAGTAGAGAGCATTAAATGAGTATATTAATAATGCTTATATTACCAGGTATATAGGAAGATCTCAACAAATGTTGACTAGACTTCCAATGCAATAATAATCAAAATGCCTGGGAACCTCATGCTAACCTTACTGAATCAAAAATAATTGACATTTCAATAGTAAGGTTGTCTTTGAAGAACACATTGAGTCATAGGGCCAGATATTTAATAAACACTTCTATTTTTAAAAATTTAATGTTGCATTAAAATGAAACCTTCCTACCAAAAAAACTCAAAAAACAAAAAGACACCATTAGGTAGTTCCTAGATATCAAAGTCTTATTTTACTTCCTTCTCCTTGTGAATCCTGAAGACATACTGAACAGATGATGCTTTGATCTACAATTCCAAAAGCCAAACAGACCTAGATCTTATGTTTCACATGAGGCTCAAGTCCTCGGGTAGAATTTTCCCACTTCGATAGCAGCTTACACTTTCTTTTTAAATAATATACGACTTTTCTTAGAACAATCCCATAGCAAAAGTAAAAGCTTGATGGCAACAATGTAATGAGTAATAGCTACCTTCTCTAACCTCCAAACACTATACACATCCACAAATTAAGAATATAAAATTAAGCATGAGAGTCTTCTCTTCAAATTCTACTTCAGTAAAACTGTTCCCAAAACACTAGAACGTTATAAAATACATTGTAAAATGAAATGTAGGCAAACGCTTCATCATCCAGCCTGGGTTTAAGAGGTGCGCCTCTAAAATCATCTTTTCCTCTTCTCAGCAAACTTTCTCATTTTTCATAGCAAAAAAACAAAAGGGGCAGAGAGGTACACAAGGAAACAAACAATTCTTAAATTTTTAAATGGTTGGCTATAGAAAACCTAGTGTTAATATAACTTACATTAAAACTTAAACTCTTATTTCAAAACCAACAGGACAGATAGAAAATTACTCTAGAATGAAAATCCATCCGTCCCACCATGTAATTAAGATTCTTGGTGATTATTATGTCTTTGTGTACAGGAAGGCTATTGATTTTCCTTTTTTTCTTTTTTTTTTTTGGTACCAGGGATCGAACTCACGACCTCGCACCTCCCAGGCAGGCGCTTACGCCACTAAGCTAAATCCCTGGCCCTTGGTGATTATGTCTTGATTTCAATGTTCCCTTTGAATACTGTTTTAAATCTGAAAAATATTTGTGTAAAATATCCCTGAAAAGTAAACTAACATAACCATCTTTTAAAAATAGTGTGAATCCTCAATAGAATATATGTCAACAGACCTGAGTCTTAAGTAAGATGGGGATAAACTGTAAAATGGTTTGAAAAAGACTAGCCAGTTATTCATGACTGAGAACAAGGTCAATTATGTTAACTAACACAAGGAATAATATTTTCTAACGTTTACAATTAATTAAATATAATCTTCCCAATTGCCCTTATTGGTTTCAAGCTTGACTACATAGAGATTGAGGTTTTCCAGAAAGGAAAGGAGAAAAAAAAAAGATAGCAAGATCTTGTCACATTTAATTTTTATTGAGAACAATTTTGACCTTCAGACAGAATACTGATATTTAACACATAAAACTTGTATCTTTATTTTTTATTAGACCCAAAACACTAGTTGGTAAACAATGTTAACAAAAGCTATAATAAGTCACTAAGTATTTCTTGAGCATCTACTATGTACTAGGCAACTAATCTCTTTTATTTTTTTTTTTTTTTTTTTTTTTTTTTTTTTTTTTTTTTTTTTTTTTTTTTTTTTTTTTTTTTTTGCGGCACCGGGGATTGAACTCACAACCTTGCGCCTGCCAGGGCAAGCGCTTAAGGCACTGAGCCAAACTCCCAGCCCAGGTTTTTTTGAGGCAGGGTCGCACTATGTAGCTCAGGCCGGCCTTGTGCTCGCGTTGTAGCCCAAGCCGGCCTCGAACCCACAACGCTCCGCCTACCTCAGCCTCCCGAGTGCTGGGATTAAAGGCGTGCGCCACCACGCCCGGCTCAATCTCTTTTAAATATGCTCAGACATGAGACTATTACCTGCACTATATTAGGGAAGTTTTCAGCTCTACTCACCCTCCCTCATCAAAAAGCAAAGGGACTTCTACTCTGCAGGCCCTAGAAGCCATTTGTACTATGGAAGTTAAAGCAGAGAAAAATAATCACCTAGAATGTAGGTTCTCAAATGTTTCAAAAAGAATCACTCTGATAAAACATCTAGGAAGCAATTACCAAAAAAGTTCTTTCAATAATAAAATCCTTTAGAGAATTCAACTGAATTCACTTATAAACAACCTTCCCATCCTACTGGCTCCCAATATTTCTCAAGTTTGGGGTTTGGGAAGCTATTACATAGTAGTGGCAGTTAACACTTCTAATACCAATTCATAACATCAGTGTCAACCAGGCTAAAGACCCTTTTGTTGGGCCTCCCAAGAATAAGAAATTTCTGAATTACTTAATTTATTAGAGGTAATCTTGACATCAGCAATCATCAAAAAATGTTTTATTACCAAATGAGAACCCAGCAGCTTCGGATTTTTATGAAGATATGGTACAGTTAATAAATCAAAATAGATGTAGAATAGATCAACAAACTTTCCTTAGGGAACCAGACAATAAATTTTTTAGGCTATGTGGCTATTTGCTACAACTATCCTCAACTCTTCAAACTGTCATGGGAAGGCAAACACAAAGCATTTATATTAAATACAGGTGTGTTACAAAAAAAAAGTGTACTAGTAAAAACAAGGGAGAGAGCCTAGCATCCAGATCTAAAAGTACTAGAAGGATACCCCAGTGTGGGTTTGTTTTGCACTTTAATTTGCCTGAGTTGAAGTGAAGAAAACAAAAGCAGGCAAAGTAAATTAATAAGCAAACTGTGATTGCTGAACTTCACACACACCTAAGCAGGCTAATGTCCCTGCAGTGTTCTAAGCTTCACTACTCCCTCTACATTCTTACAATTCCAACTCAATTACTCAAACTTTCCAGTCACATTTACAAAAACATGGAAACTGGATAATACTTACTGTTTCCAAGGTCTGGTATACTGTACAGGCCCTTTAGATTATCAGTCTGGGAATTCACATTTCTGTACAAGGTAAAAACATAATTTTATGCATAACAAATGACAATAAATAGATTAAACACCATTATTTATAACAAGATTTCAACATCTTGTAAGTAATTTCAACACTCACCAACAGACCAAGGAAGAGATATATTTATGAACAATATGGTCCAAAGAAAAAAGAAAAAAGCCCTGAAAGGATCTCAAATTTGGCAGGGCGGGAAGCTCACTTACCTAGAATAAATTACTATTAAAATTACACATCTGAGGCCGGGAGTGGTGGCACACTCCTGTAATCCCAGCACTCAGGAGGCTGAGGCAGGAGGACTGTTGCAAGTTCAAGACCAGCCTGGGCTATGAAGGGAGCCCAAGGCCAGCCTGAACTGCATGGTAAGACCCTATCTCAAAAAAGACAAAAAATAAATAAAAATAAATAAATAAATGAAATTACACACCTGCCTCAACCCCTAAGAATTCCAAAGGAGTAAGTACATAAATATTGGGGCATCCTGGGTAGAACTGATGAGTAACCACAGCTGTAAAAAACTCAACATCACTTGTAACAGTACAGAACTTTATTTCATCTTTGATCTCTCATCTAATCCAGTTTGAAGCCTTCTAAAAGAAAGTTTTCATTCTCCCCTGCAAGGTAACTCTTTCAGCACTACCGAATTTCCTCACATTATCATGTACTATAATAAATGGAACATACATAATCATATCATCAATGCTGCTAAGGTAAAATACTTGAACGGAAACACTGAGTATCACCTAAAACTATTCGTTGTGGGGTCGGGGATTTAGCTCAGTGGCACAAGCCCTGGCCTGGCAAGGTCTTGAGTTTGATCCCGGGTACCCCCCCCAAAAAAAAAAACTATTAATCGTACTCATCTATTCAACTGAGATATACAAATGCTCTCTAAAATGTGTATTTAGTAATAAAAAAATAAAGAACTAGTTTATACTTTACACTAGACTCAAATAGCTGGTTACTAAATATGAAAAAGTGTTTTCTGTATCTTAAGCATCTCCTGAATTCATGCACAAACTTTTTTTAGTCACTACTGTAAGTACAGTTATAATCACAATATGTAGCGAGAACGTTAGGGGTAGATGTAGCTCTATGGTAGAGTGCTTGCCTAGCACTGGCAAGAACCCAGCTTCAGGTGGAAAAAACGTAGAAATACCAAAGAGATGTCTAAAAGTTCCAGATAAATAAAATTTCAGAAGGCAAAACAAAAAAAAAAAAAAGTCACATCTTAAGTTTAGGATTTAACTTGAAGTTAAGCTATAAAAATGCTTTTGCTAAGACCAGCTTTCAAACTGAAGAACAAGTCCCTGTTTTATCTCATGTAAGCTAAATCCATTCAGCCATTTTGACAAATCGTCACCAAGAAACAAAAGATCTGCGTTAAAATTACTTGAAGAATAGGTACTGAAATATCTTCCCAGTTAACAAATAAGGCAACTTAAAAGAACACAATTTTTAACTTTCAAATTTAATCTGACCAAGAGAAGATTTTGTAAACAGCCAAGTCTTAACCTAACCAAGTAAAATTACTTGATTTAACCCCTAAGAGAAGGGCAGCACTGAGGTAAAGGAACCTTGACAGAAGCATACGGTCCACAGTCCTCTGCTTTCCCAGCCACGCTACAGAAGGCACAAAGAAGCGTGTCTAAGAAACCCAGTTACAGGGCTGGGGATTTAGCTCAGCGGTGTAAGCACCTGTCTGGCAAGTGCGAGGCCATGAGTTCGATCCCCAGTACCAAAAAAAAAAAAAAAAAGAGAGAAACCCAGTTACACTGGTCTGCTGGTGTGCTTGTAAGTTGCCTGCCAGTACCAGTTCTTACCACTCCAAAGAGAAAAGGCTTGGATCTTACTCTGCAATTACCAAAAATACTTCTGATAGCAATATAATCCACCATATCCTCTCCTTTCCCAAAACTGACCAAGTGTGAAATAGCACTTGGTCACATTTTGAAACTGGGAACGCACGAGAGAGCAGAGTTTAGCTTTAAAAAACTGCGGGGGGGGGGGGATCAATGATTCTACTTATGTTTCCACCTATCCTAAGTATTTTACAATATTATGGTTTGTGATTTATTCATAAAATTACAGGTAAAATGTAAGCAACCATTTTGGTTGTTTGCCCTTTAACAAAAAAAAAAGGCAACAGTTTTAGTCACTTCATTTTTTTTATTTAAGAATTTTTAAAATTTAGCGCTCTCTCTCTCTCTTTCCCCTTGCTTGTTGCTTTTGCCGTTTTCCCCTGCCATGAACTGTTGCTCCTCTGTCATGAGGCCGGCCAATTACGGACTGAAACTTCTTCAAATTGTGAGCCACATAAATCTTTCTTCCCTTAAAAATTTTAATTAAAACCAGGTGCGGCTGCAGAAACCACTCTGGGAGGCTGAGGCAGGAGGATTACAAATTACAGTCTGGACAATTCAGCAACTTAGCAAAACTCTTCCTAAAAAATAATAAATAAAAGTTGGGGATAAAGCTCAGTGCAAATGCCCTAGGCTTGATCCCCTGTATTGAAGAGGAAAAAAAAGTAAAATTTGAGACCACCACAAAATAAATGAAACCTTGCATAACAATGGGGTGGATATGTCATGACAAAGTCAGAAGTATTTCTAAGGAAACTGTGCTTTCAAACTATTTAAGTTAGAAAAAAAAATCTAGCATAATAATCTAAATTAGAGTCATGACTACCACATAGTACATACTAAAGATTTAACTGCCTATTTAAAAATACTCAATTTCAAATAAACAAGTTTCAAAATGGAAAGATTAGCAGGGCGTGGTGGTGCATGCCTTTAATCCCAGCACTCGGGAGGCTGAGGTAGGAGGAGCATTGTAAGTTCGAGGCCGGCTTGGGCTACAACGTGAGCGCAAGGCCGGCCTCAGCCTGTGACCCTTCCTCAAAAAACCAAGGCTGGGAGTTTGGCTCAGTGACTTAAGTGGCTGTCTGACAGGCGCGAGGTTGTGAGTTCAATCCCTGGTGAGGCAAAAAAAAAAAAGGGAAAGATTTTCTGAAATACACACCCAAGTATTTTACAGCCTAAGTCAAAACTTATCTGATTTTAATGATACTCAAATGTTATATAAGCATACTTTATTGACAACATGAGATTCAAAATATACTCTAGTGTAAATGGTACAAGCTAATTACATTCAGAAACAGGCAATCTGAAAATAAAAGTTTACATTTAGCTGGGCATGGTGCCACATGCCTGTAATCCCAGGGCTTCAGAGGCTGAGGCAGGAAGATCCCCAACAGTTGTAGGCTGGCCTGTGCTACAGTGAGTCGTAGGTCACCCTGAACTACACAGCAACACTGTGTCTCAAAGAAACAAAAAAGTTTGCACTCAATCTGGAAGAGGACAACAGCTGGTAAAATGAGGATATTTTCCTCTGAAGCACAGAAATTTTTTAAAAGGAATGAAATAGATTGTATTAGAGAAGCAAACTACAAATTCTTTGTTTATAATGTTGGCTACCTGCAAATATTACATAAAAATACACCCCACTGTAGATTGGGTACATTTAATAAAAGAAAAATCAGTAACTGCTTTTATTGCAATATTCTAAATCTTCGTTGTTTACAATGTCACACTCCAATTACTTTTTCATAGGTACTTATGCTACTTAGTAACATTTTGGAATACCTAAAAATCAGTAACAAAGTCCAGTAACTATCCTCTCAGGTCTCATACTATTCCAGTAGTTTCACCGCAAAAGTAACATGTGATTTGCAAAAACTTACAAAGTCTGTATAAGATAATTTAATACTTACCATTATTTATATCCAACTTTTTTTTTTTTTTTTTTGAGACAGGATCTCACTATGTATCCCAGACTGGCCTCAAACTTGCAGCAATTATCCTACCTCAGTCTCCTGAGTGCTGGGATTACAGGCATTCTCCACCATGCCCAGCCTATGTCCAACAATATAAGAGCTAAGAGGGATGCTAACAGATTATTTACCACAAAGCATTCACACAAATTAGAAGATGAAGGTGCATAGATCAAAATGTCAATACTGTAGGGCTTGTTTACATTAGAAGTTGTTTCCTGATCACTGAATTAAATTCTACTCTATCCCACGTATTTGATTAAAACTCTGCACATGTCTTCAAACTACTTTTTCCCCCTTACTTTACACAAACAATAAAAATCTCAAAGGAGAAAAAAATAAACTGACTCTACGCCAAATTTTTAGATAGTCAAGAAACTGAATGGTAATGCTAGGCGTGGTGGTGCATACCTGTAATCCCAGCAATGGGGACGCTGAGGCAGGAGGATTGCCCCAAACTCAAGGCCAGCCTGGGCTACACAGTGAGTTCAAGGCAGCCTGAACTTTATAACAAGATCCCTCAAAACACCAAAAAAAAAGAAAAGAAAAGAAAAAAAGAAACTAAATAGCAGACTAAATTTAAAACACTGTATTGAAAATTACCTATTGCACATAATCTAGACTCTAAATGCCATGTCATTATCCAAAAAATCTTGTGATTAGCTACAGTACAGCTTTCATTTCTGTGGAATTTCAGATGAATTTTTTAAAGTTATCAAATTATTAAATTCAGTCCAACCTAATAACCATTTGATCACATTTTCAGGACTCAAAAATAGTTCAAAATGCAACAAAGTAAATATCACTTTAGTTCTTAAGCAGAAACACTAGTAAACTTTTCATGAAATAAAGTAATTTTAATGCAATACAACGTATCTATTATCTACTGTGTATATCTTACAGGTAATATAATTTTAATCTATGTATGACAGTATCTACAGTCACATTTGCCTTTGCATGGCAATCATTTTTGTCTACTGCATCAAAATTAGATCAAGCAATAAATAACAAAAATGAATATAAGCACAACCGTGAAGATTCAAGAACATGTGAATCTTCCTAAAATGACTTGTTATAATCCTTTGTCTTGCTGGTATAAAAGCTGTATTCCATTAGACTGGGAATTTATTTACAGGTTACTATATCATTTGAAACATTTTTAAAATTTGATACTAAGAAAAAAAGATTAAAATACTCATTTAAAATTTCTAATCATGTCATTTTTTGTTAATGGATAAAATTATTCTTCTAATAGGTCATTATAAATATAGAACCTACTAATATTTGAACTTATGTTATGCCTCACATTAAAAAGAAATTAAATTTTTCTTAAGAGTGCCAACACATGAATCCCAATTTAATTCCCTATCAACTACGTAGAGAACAGCCTTAGCTTTTACTTGTGATAAAGAAGCTTGAAGATGGAAGATGTTTTGACTTTTTTGGTAGGTCCTATTCTTAAAACACTACAGCTAAAATGTAACATTCAATTTTCTTTTGCACACAATAATACAAACGATTAAACTGCATAAGGTATTAAAAACGAACAGTTAAATCAAAGAAAGGCAAAAATATTATCATTTATTTCAATCAATGGAATAAGCTAATACCAATCAATAAATGTTGATATTTTCTACACATAATTTCAGGTAAGTTAAATCCCCTAGAAGTTATTGGTCATTTGGCTAGTCTCAAAATTTTCCAAACTACTTATAATTTATACTTCCTCTGGTCAATCACTAACTAATAACAACTTGACATTAATTTCCAGATTCGGTTTTAACTTTGTATTTCCCTAAAAATATCAGCAGACATATTTTCTTCATTCATGAATCTAGTTTTAAGATGCTAATGTATCGAGCACATGGCATGCTAAAGCTCAATAACTACTGTACTTGAAAATTATTTCTACCTTTAGGAACAATTACTAAGCTATAAATTAGAAATCTCTTAAATGTAATATTCTAGATACTGCAAAACAACTTGTTTTTATACTGGTTTATAAACTAATGAAGATGAGCAAAATAAATACCTTAAATATAGTTAATAAAACCAAGATATGAATGTGCAGTTTTTAAAATGTAGTTCTTTTAAAAATCCTAAGATCAGCAAGTGCATTTAGACCATTCCTAAAATGTGTTCTGTATCACTAAAAAAAAAAAAAAAAGCTAAAGAATATACCTTTCAGACTGCAAAGACAATAATCTTGATGCTTACTATAGACTCAAATCATAAATTTAAAGCACCATTTTATTGAAAAATACTAAATGTCTTACTATTGCACTGATAAAAATTGCACTGACAATTTTAATAATAGTACCAGTGTTCTGATATAAGATAAAGGAATTTGATGGGTCATTTCTCATCATTTTAAGAGATTAAAAACAGTACAGTTTGCTTCATCGACTAACTTCAGTGATATTTTTCTGCGCATATGTTGCTAACTATTCAATTTCCAATGCTGAGTTAAAAAATCATTTACTTACTTGCAATATAAAATAATCTTTCCCAAACACTTTCTTTATCCTTAGGGGTAAAACTTCAATGTCTCAGTCTTCAAAATGATATACCTTTTGAGGAAAACAAACAATATTCTCCTTACTGGTGAAGCAATAGATATCAAGTAGAAATAAGCATTTTAAAACCTTCTAATTATATGAAAAAATACTAAAATGCATGGTCAATTTAAAATGTTCTTTCATTATCGCCAACAAATGCATTTCTTTGAATATTTAGAATTTAAAATCATTCTCATGGTATACTGTGGTGATAAAAGGAAAAAATATCTTTAGTACACGATTTTTCCCAAAATACAATGTGCTTTCCTATTCCCAAAATTAAACAAAGGCTTAAAAGTCTCAGTATTTTAAACTATTCAGGGATACGTTAATTACAGTAGATATGTACATATACTTTTAATCTTTTCATTAAGTGAAAAGATTGAAAGACTTTTAAAAATTATTTCTGATATAATTACTTTTAAAAATCATAAATAATCACTGCTACTTGAAGTGTAAATCAATCAAAAACAACACAGAAACCCAAGAAGCTAATTTTCATGTCAAAGTAACAATCTCCCAGTTCTTACCTGGAAAAGAGCTGTATGTATTTGTTCAGAACCACCAGCAACCAAATAAATTTTAATCTTCTAAATTACCTTAAAAAAAAAAGGAAGATGACATCAATGTTTTGATTTTTAAGTATTTGTTGGCCAAAGACTATGGTGAAACGAAAAGAAAATATTCCAAAGACAAAATCCATGGGTAAATTTCAGAGAAGGCTCATAGTCACACAACCTGTACATTTATAACTGCAATTTTTTTTAATGTTTTATCAATCTTTGTTTTCTTCATCTTCTGGATGTGTTCACAAATATTAGACATTATAGCATTGGGATTAAAAAGAAATAGAGAAAATTTAGGCCTTTGGGCAGATTTAAGATTGTGACCTTGCTTTTATTTTTCCTGTTTTCATGTCAGGCAATAAACAAAAAACAAAGGAAAAGTTTACTACTTAAGGACCGTAATCATCCCCAAATTTCCTTGATCATCTAGATGCCTTTTACAGTTATGAACAATTAAAAATTAACTCCTCCAAGACAAATATAAGTTAAAATGGTCACTGGTTACACTTTAAATTTTAAACCACAAGTTATCTGATCTCACCCAGTGGGCTATTAGCTTGCTCTTTCAAGTACGATTAAAACTTGTAGTATCTATGACCCTAAATTTAAACCAGTCTTGAATATTGTCTTTTTCCTCCCCCATTCACCTTGTAAAAACACCTCATGATGTTAAACTACTGGCAATTATTTTCGAATTTCACTATCCGAAAAGCATTCAGAAGAACTAGATTCTAAGTACCTATTTAAACCACTGCGGAGTTCAAAAATTTCAAAAACATTTAAGAAGCAAAACTGTTATTTAAACGACAGTCTGTAAAGCAAGATATACGCAACTAATTTAATATGTATCACTACATGAAATCTATTCCAAAAAAATTTTTTACTGGAAAAAATACCCCTTCGAATATGGTCAAATAAACCAGTATCTTTGATTTCAGATGTACTATGCTAGTTTTCCCAACAGTTATTTTTACACAGATCTGCACCTTTAAAACACGTAAGTTCTGCAAAATGAAGATAAATATACAATAAACGAAGGTTTCTGCGCTCCTAGTTTTTTCTCCAAACCATTTAACCTAAATTCCCCTTCAAACATGGCTTGGTTTTTTTTTTTTTTTATTACAAGCTATGCAGAGAACTCTGCGATTTCCTGAAACCTGTATTTTTAACACTCCTCCGTTTCTAAGCCCACCTAGATTTTTATACATGCAACAAATATGGCTCCTCTCCATCGCCTAGTACAGAGAGCAGTCCCACTTCAACATTTACACAAGAAAGTAACTTCACGAAGAGACTTGGTGTCAGAGTGTTCCTTAGGAAAAGTTTTTCCATCACGGCTTGCGATATTACACAATAATAAGATTATGAACTTCAACTTTTAAAGACTAGGAACTGACCTAAGTACGTGTTCACGTTCAGGTGGGAGAAGTTACAGGCAACGGTTCCCGACGACCTTTTTAAAAACTACCCAGCAGTATAGGCAACCATATTCAACGATCAGGATGTCAAACGATCGTGGCATAATTCTCAGCAAAATAAAACCATCCTAATCAAACGTCATCACCTAGCCCCGTAAGGATCAAATCCCCTTCCACGAAAACAACCCTGGCGACGCCGTACCCTGGGGTCTTCCTAATTTCCCCAACTTACATTTTGCAAAGACAACCTTAGCACCGTAAAGGTTTGATAAGTAGCAAAGATCTTCGCATTTACAAGCCTGCAGCCGTTTTGAAAATCAGCATTGAAAGAGTTAAAAGCCAACACCCAATGGGGGGGGATCAAGTTATATTTTTGTTTCAATGTAGCCAGGGTTCCATTGTTCTTTTAAAATTCACCCTCCAAGACCAGTTCCCACCTCAACCGAAAGAGATTAAAAGGCTCTTCCGATGGTGAGCCTGAAAGAGGATTTTTTGTTTCACCCTTATCAAAATACAAGGCAGGACAGGCAAGGGCTCCCGCCCGCGCGGGTTCCCGCCGCCGCCCCTCTCCCTGCGGGTCGGGGTCCCGCAGCGAGGCCACCCCCGCCCGAGTCCCCTCCCGGCCGGCGACGCGGGCCCGCGACCCCCGCAGAGGCGCCCGCGACCCCCGGGGCTGCGCGGGAGCACCGCGGCCCGGCCCGCCGCCCCCTCCTGCCCGCGCGCTCAAGGACATTTTGCTTTTCCTCCCAAGGACAAAGGACAATAAAAGGGGCCGGAGAGCCACTCACCGGGTCCGCGCGCGGCCGCCCGCACCTCCGGAGCGCCCGTCCACCAGCCCGGGCCGTACCCGCGCGCCCGAGCCGCCCGCCCACGCCGGGCCCAGCCGCCGGGACCCCGGGGAGCTTCGGCGGCCGCTGCCGCAGCGGAGCTCGGGCGTCGCGGGCCCGGCCTCCCCGGCGCCTCCGCCACGGGCTCCGACCCCCGCGCGCCGCCCGCCTCGCCTCAGCCGCCGCCGCCCGACTCCCGCGGGCCTTGAGGCCGCCCGCGAGGAGCTCCCCGCCGGCCCGCGAGCCCCTGGGCCGCAGGGGAGCGCCTGACAGCTTGGGGTGCTGCTGCTTCTCCGGCCATCTTGTGCAGTGTGTGTGGTGTCTCTGCCGTCTCCTCTCTCGGCTTTACTCCCTCCTCCTCCTCCCCCCGCCCCACACTCCACACAACATGGCCTCTTCGCTGCGGCGGCGGCTGCGGCGACGGCGAAAGCTCCGCTGCGCTCCAGCCCGCTCCCCTCCCCCACCCTCCCCGCCTCCCGCCTGCAGCCCCGCGCCCCAGCGCGCAGGCGCGCTGCCGCCCGCCAGCCGCGGCCATTGGCTCTGCGAGCTTCCTGCCCTGGCTTCCCAGGAGCGGATTCACACACTCTAGCTGGCGCCTTCCTCCCGCCCAACATCAATTGCTTCCATCCTATTGGCTAGTGCTTACCCCACCCCTTCCATAGCCTCCTCGCCGATAGGCTAGCCTTAGTGCCATTCACCATCGTGGGCGTTTCTGCTTGTCCCGAGGAGTCCCTGATCGCGATTGGCAGATGATGAAACCTTTGGGTTTGCAGCTGAGGTGTAGGTTGTCGCCCCGCAGTGCGGACCCCTCCGGGCTAACTGGGGGGTTTCCCAGTGCAGGCTACCCCAGTCCAGACTACTAGTTCAGGAGCCTTCGTGTGACGGCATCGCCTTTGGAAAAAGCTCAAAATTCGATGTCTAGGTTTAGATTGTGTCTTTACTGGGGAAAAAAATGACTGACAGGTTGATGAACAAGCAAGACGCAGACCCACAGCCCTTGGGCAAGCAGCCATATCCTCAAGATTTTTCTGCTAAAACATCAGACCTTCCTGCAGAGTCAGAGTCAGGAGCACAGGTTTTGTGACTAGCACATCCTCTCCCCTAGTGCCCCAACAGAGATGCCAGTGACCTAAGGGTTTGGAGGCTGCCTGTGCCCCGTGTACACACCCCAGCAAGGGCTAAGCTGTAACAGATCGGTCTCCTAATCCTGGACTCCGGACCCCAGGGCAGTGTTGGCGAAAGGGTGGTTTGAACCTGAACAATCACAGTCTTAACTGCACAACTTTCTCCCAGGCAAAACAAGCTTCATTTCCTTTCAGTAAATAAATCACTTTATTACTTCTTCCCATTACTTTTTCCCATTGCATGCTTTCCAATCTGGAAGCAACTTTTGACAGAACACAAGAAAAATGAGACCCTAAGCTTTTCTGAAATGGATGAGAAAAGGAAAAGATCACACTTTCCTCTTGACAGTATTTACAAATTTTGCCCATTTTGGCAAAGGACCTGGAAAAAGACCAGGAGTTCAAGACTAGTCTGGGTGACATAGCAAGACTCCACCTTAAAAGAAAAAAAAAAAAAAAGACCTTTAATTGTTTTGACTCAATATGGCACATTTAGGAAAGAGCTAGGACTGGATCCCAAGTTTCCTGAATTCTTGCTGATCTTGGATGGGGCTCCTGTTGTGCATCCTGGCCATGTTCCCTACTCATAATCTAGAAGCTCTGAGTAGGTACGCACATACATCAACTCTCCTTGAATAGAAAACTTCCTCCATTCAATGTCTAGGAGACATTCCATTGCGCAGACTAGTTGTGAACACTAAGGACCTGCAAGAGGATTTTTCTCTAAATGGCTGCACCTTGAGCCCTTTCATCCTCATTCCTCTTCCTGTGTTCTTACATAGAGTTATTCCCTTTTCCTTCCATTTTTCTTTCCATTACCTGAAATCCATTCATGATTCTGTCTTTCTAGGTTCATCACCAAATACTTCTGTGCCAGCAAAGCAGGCCTGCACAGGCCTTCATTACAAATAGTACTGGATGTGAGGCAGTGAGTTAGCTGACCAGGTGCCAGGCATTGTTCTAAACCCTCACTGTGAGGCGGGCATGGTGGCTCATGCCTGTCCTTGCAGCACTATGGGAGGCTCAGGCCAATCAGAAGTTCAAGGCCAGTCTGGGCAATCCAGTAAAAACCCTGTTTCAAAATAAAAATTTGATAAAGGTGTGGATTGGAGCTCAGTGTAAAAACCCTGCGTTCATTCCCTAGTGCTGTACCAAAGGAAAAAAGAAAAAAAGACAAAATACTGTGGACTGTGAACTAGCTCAATGGATCACATAGCACTCCCAGGAGAGAGGGTTCTTGTCCCTGCGTTCTGTGCCTGTTAGGAAACTGAAGTACAAGGAGTTTGAGTAACTTTTCCAGTTCATACTGCTGAAAAGAGTGGAGCCAGGATTGAGCCCAGATACGCCATCCTCCAGCCTACTTCCTTCTGTCTCTTCCAGTTTCCTTCCAAAGGCTGTCCCATTAGCCAGGTATAATGTGCATCCCTGTCATCCTGAGTCCTCAGGATGCTGAGCCAGGAGTATCACAAGGTCAAGCCCTGCCTGGGCAATTTTAGCAGCTTAGTAAAAACTTGCCTCAAAATAAAAAAATAAAGAAGGGCTGAAGATGCTACTGAGTGTGAAGGCTCCAGAAAGGGTGGGGAAAACAGGCAGGGCCAACCCTTTGCAGAATATGTTGCCTGGGATCTTCTATCATGTGGCAGTTCCTGGTTGTCAGTCTCCCTCCTCTGCTTTCTAGAGTTGTTCCACCTTCAGAATCAGGCGTCCCTCGAGGCCTGGACCCCACCCCATTACCCTTGGTCTCCTTATGTCACCTATGCCAGCCAGCTGCCTGTCTTACTTCATCCCCTTTTGGACACACCTCAGTTCAGCTGCAAAGTGACTCCCTTTTATAAAGATACACCCAGTGTGGTTTCCTTAAAACAGTTTTTTCTCCCACATTTCCATCCCACACCAGGTCCTCTTCAGAGAAGGCCCTGATCTGCCACCTTGAAACTTTGCTTCTTCCCAGCACTGGGGAGGCTGAGGTAGGAGGAGTGTTGTGAGTTCAAGGTCAGCTTGGGCTACAGCGAGAGCACAAGGCTGGCCTGAGCTACATAGTGCAACCCTGCCTCAAAAAACTAGGGCTGGGAGTTTGGCTTAGTGGCTTAAGCACCTGCCTGGCACACCAAGGTTGAGAGTTTGATCCCCAGTACCGCAAAAAAAAAAAAAAAAAAGAAAAAAAAGAAAGAAAGAAAAGAAAAGAAACTTAGTTTTCTATCACAAATGATGGCTGTGTTTCTCTTGCCATGTCTACAGCCTGTGTTTAGTCACCTCTTTAAAGTGAGAAGAGTGCTTGCCGTCCTGACCTAAAACACCTGACACCTGGCAGACCACATCTGAAGGTTCCTTTGCGCTGTGTGCCATCTGCCAACAAACCACGGGACGCCCCTCCCGCCCCAGCCACACGGCTCCTGCTACTGCTGTTTGTTCCCAGGGAGAAGCGAAGAGCCAGGCCCTCAGCCTCAGCTCACTTAGGGGAAAGAGGTCTTCTTCCCATGTGCTCTGAGTGGTTCTGCTCCTGTTTGATAGCCTCCAAAGAAAGCCTGGAATGGTAGGGAATATGTACTGAAGGACAGAAGCACCTGCTTGGTGGCCTTAGAGGCAGAGACCTCAGAGGTAGCTTGAGAATAAGACTGAAAAGATCCCTAGTCCTCCTCATGACTTTTAAATTTTAAGCCATGGGAATGTATTATCAATTTTAATTTACTAAAAAGAAAAAACATTTAAAAACAAATGTGGTGTAATCCCAGCAGGCTGACTGCAACTTCAAGCCCAGCCTGGACAATTTAGCAATTTAGCAAGACCTAGTCTCAAAACGAAAATCTAAAAAACAAAAAAAGGACTGCGAAGGCCCTGGGCTCAGTCCCCAGGGAGTGGGGGAAACAGAATACTCTTCTGAGTTAAAAACTGATAGTATTTGAGGGGAAGGTAACTTTTTTTTTTCTTAACTGTGTAAAGATCTGAATTTGTTACAGTAAACACCTGCAACTGTTTATCTTGTTGTTTGTTTTTTAATAAAATAAAGGTCCCGCCAAACTCAGAAGGACAGCAGGGTTGTGAATGTCACCTGAAACGTCCCCAGTTGGTGATGATAAGGATTCCTGGTCCATAAAACGGGAGGCGGCAGCTTCCGATCCAGAGGCAGCAAGCCAGGCACAACTGCCGTCCTCGCTGCCCCGGGTTGATTTCCCTCCCTGTCCTCCTCTGCAGCGATGACACAGGCTGAGGCGCCTGCGGGCTCTGCGGTGCTCCCTGCTTCCCGTACCCCATGTCCCCCGTGGCTCTCGGTCGGGGGAGGGTCTCCTTCACACTGTCAGCCCCGCTCACTGCCAGGCTCAGCTGAGACCCAGGATGACCTTGACCCGAGTCAAGGACACAGTTTCCAAGTGCAGGCGCCCACTTCCCACGGCTCTGCTCCTCCTCTCCGTGGTTCCTCGTGCTCGCCCTATGCGAGCCTTGCACACCGACTCCCTGTGTCTTATCCTCTGCATGCCCTGCTCTGTCCCCACGCCTGGCAGCCTTTATTTCTTTTGCTACATCGCACACCAGAATGAAACTCATTTGATATTCAAAATGTTACTCCAGACACAATGAGTGAGCTTCCTACATGGGCCAATGCATGTCCTATGGACAAGAGAGACTGGGCTCCTGTTCTCAGGGAGCTTACAGTCTATGGAGGAGGCCATAAATCAATAAGGAAATACCAGGCAAGGAAAAGTGCTGTGACGAGGGAAATGATGTCACTGGAGCAGTCAGGGAGGACCACTTGGAAGAGGCAACCTTTCAGTTGTCATCTGTGACTGATAGGTGAGGCACCGGCTAAGGTGGCAGATCCTACACCTCCAGCTAATTTTGTTCCATTCCCCAAATGCTCTGAATAGATTTTCTTTTCTTTTCTTTTTTCAGTTTTTATTTTATTTTTATTTATTTATTTATTTTTTTTTTGCGGCACTGGGGATTGAACTCACAGCCTTGCGCTTGCCAGGGCAGGCGCTTAAGCCGCTAAGCCAAACTCCCCAGCCCTGGTTTTTTGAGGCAGGGTCGCACTGTGTAGCTCAGGCTGGCCTTGCGCTGGTGTTGTAGCCCAAGCCGGCCTCGAACTCACAACGCTCCACCTACCTCAGCCTCCCGAGTGCTGGGATTAAAGGCGTGCGCCACCACGCCCGGCTTCAGTTTTTATTTTAAAGAATATAAAACCAAACAAAATAAAACAGAATAAAGCCAATCAAAACAAAACAATAAAAGTGATACACAACTGGGAAACAGGATAATAGGAAATCAACAATGGCTACCATATTGCTTCTTGTTATCTTCAAAATAGCTGCCCATACCATTAGACATAATAAAATCAAATAAAACAGAAGAAAATACAACCAATCAAAACAAAATAATAAAAACCATACAGGACTTCAAAACAAGATAATAGGAAATCATCTATAGCTATCATATTATATCTTGTTATCTTTGAAATAGCTGACCATGCCATCAAATATAATAAAATCAAACAACAACAACAAAACAGAATAAAACCAAACAAAACAAAACAATGAAAATAATACAGGACTTAAAAACAAGATAATAGGGAATTAACAATGGCTACCACCTTCAGAAGGAGATACCCCATAGTCACCATATTGCATATGGTTATCCTCTAAATAGAAGCTCAGACTACTGGCTTTAGGCCTGCAAAATCAATCATACAATGCAGGCATTAAATTGTTTTTTGTTTCGTTTTGTTTTGTCTCTTTGAAATAAAATGGATTTTTAAAAAATGAAAAAAATTAAGTTTTGGGTTTTTTTTTTCTTCAGTGGCTATCATCTCAGCCTGTGTTTCTCCGAATCAGCCATTGCTTGGGGGAGGGGGTGCTGGGCACTCCTTGTCTCCAAACCGGAGAGCTGGTTGGCTCACCAGAAGGGGTTGGCTTCTTGGTTCTCTTGCCAGGACACATCACAGGTTTTCTTTTCTATTTCTCTTTTTCATTTTCTCATCTTCTCTCAACATAAAATCATTAAGGAAAGATGAGGAGAGGAGAAAAGAGCAACACAATTTTCGAAGCTAGAGGATAAATTGATGAGGGATGATGGAGTAAGTAGACAACAAAACCCAGCTGACCCAGCTCACACTGCTGAAACCTCAGAAGCTTTAAAAACTGCCAGACGCCAGGTATGGTGGCCCATGCCTGTAATCCCAGCACTCAGGAGGCTGAGGCCAGAGGATCGTTGCAAGTTCGAGACCAGCCTGGGCTACAAAGTGAGCGCATGACCAGCCTGAACTGCATAGGTAGACCCTGTCTCAAAAAGACAAAAGAAAAGAAAAGAAAAAAGAAAGAGAAAAACAACAGGACCCGGAGAATGGAGAAAAAGGCTAAACTAAGAAAAACTGAGTGAAAGCAATTGCAAAAGCAGCAAGGTCCCTGGATACCCTGCCTACTTCCTAAAGCAGACCGAGGGTACCCTTCCAGAAAGATTTGTACTCTGGACGAGGTTGGGCCAAGAAGGGCAGTGGTGCCACACTGAACTAGGGGACCCTGTGGCCGGTGACTGCGCATGCCCTGACTCCTAGCCTCTGCATTGACACACAGACCCCGCGCATGCGCCCTCTCCGGGCTGCAGAATGGAGGGCTCCCACGCACCGCACCCAGTTGTAGGAAAGAGCACAAGGTCTGACCGGGGACACGCCCCACTGGTCGGAGCTCGTCACCCGGCGCCTTTGTGCACCTGTCCTGAGCCTCTGGGCCTGTCTCTTCCTCCACCCACAGCGGCAGCCGCCTGACTGTCCGGAAAGGCCTCAGTCCGGTGGAAATTCAGGGAAGAGCGCATCTGTGGAGCTTCCCTGGAGCAGTGCGTCCTTCTTCATCCCACGTCTGGCGGGACTCGGGCTAGGTCACGGGCTGACGCAGCAGCACCGCGATGGGGGCCGGGTCAGGGGCACTTCATCACACGGGCTCTCTCTGGCCTCTCTCACTCCCACATCTCCCATTCCTGCAGCCCTGACTCACCCTCCAAGCCGACCGCCACCGCGGGACAGTATCTTAGGTTCTTCTTTTGGCAAAACCTCAGCTAATACACACACGGTCCAGTCCCACGCTCGGAGCCGCGTCGCCTGCCCTCCCCCTTGCGGCTTCTTCTCCCTCTCCCAGTGTTGAGGACTGAATCCACGGCCTTCGCACTGAGCTACATTTACACACACACACACACACACACACACACACGCACACTTTTTTTTTCCTGGACACAGAGTCTTCTTTGTAGTTCAAGCGGGCCTCGAACTCATGACAATCCTCCTGCCTCAACTTCCTGAGTGCTCTGATTACAGGCTTGGACCATCACGCTCTGCATTTTTTATACTTTTTATGTTGAGACAGGGCCTCACAAAGTTGTCCAGGCTGGACTCGAACTTACAATCCTCCTGCCTCAGCTTCCCAGAGTGTTAGAATTACAGACATGCACCACCCCACCTGCTTACTCAGAGCTTCAAAAGAGCGCTTCAGGCTCCACTTTTAATCATGAGCAAGGGATTAAGACGGCTAAAGAAAGCGTCTCACGTGAAGACCAATAGGACAGAAATAACCCTACCCAAAAGCAGTCATTATCTTTGGTCAGGATCCCAGGATACACAATAGAGGAAGGACACTCTCTTTAAAAGCTAATAGTGGGGTAGAAATCAGTGTGGAGATTCCTCAGAAAGCTAGGATTGGAGGTTCTATTCAATCCATCCATTTCCCTTCTGGGTATTTTCCCAGAAAAATTGAAAATATTATGTAACAGCAGTATATGTGTACCCATGTTTGTAGCAGCACAATTTGTGATAGCTAAATCTTGGAAACAACCGAACTGCCCATCAACCTCAGGATGGATAAAAAAGATGTGGTATTTTTATACAATGGAATATTACTCAGCTATAAAACGATGATCTTGAGGCTTTTACATGTAAATGGAGGCAACCCGAGACTATACTCATAAGTGACATAAATCAAACTCACATCTGTAAATATCGTATTGTCTCCCTAGCATAAAAAATAATAATAATAAACTGAAGGAGTAGTCAGGTCCAAAATGTATAATAGGTATTGTAATAATGAAAGGGAAAGAAAGTGCTCAAAATTAAAGAACAACAGAGGGGAAAGGAGAAATGAAAGAAAGGAAAAGATTATATGTATGTAGGTATATACATATAACTATGTATGTATAAGTGTGCAAGATAGATAGCTATACTACTAATTCTGTTAGTTCATCAAAAAGAATAGTTTGTTGTCATTATTTGATTGTCTGATCATGTCTTTTGCCTAGATCTTGTAACTTGAACAACTGCTTCTAAGATAACAATATGTAATATGTTAACAAGTGTTGATTTCTTACTGGTTTTTTTTTTTTGAAGTTCTGTATTATTTCTACCCTTTTTATGTTTTGCTTTTTAAAATTAAAAAAACAAAACTAATAGTGGGGAGCTGGGTGTGGTGGCGCATGCCTTTAATCCCAGCACTCAGGAGACTGAGGCAGAAGGATCATTGCAAGTTCAAGACCAGCCTGGGCTACAAAGTGAGTTCAAGGCCAGCCTAAACTACATAGTGAGACCCTGTCTCAAAAAAATAGAGCCAGGGATTTAGCTCAGTGGCATAAACGCCTGCCTGGCAGGCACGAGGTTGTGAGTGTGATCCCTGGTACCAAAAAAAAAAAAAAAAATGCTAATAGTGTGAAAACTAGATGTGTAGAAAAATGAAACTGAACCCCTACTTATCCCCCCCACACACAAGTCAGCTCAAATTACAGACTTAAAAGTCAGACCTGAAACTATAAAATCCGAGGCACCACACACAGTGGGAAAAGCTTCTGATTATTGAACACAGCAGATTTCTGTGATACGACACCAACAGCACACAAAACAAAAACAAAAAGTAAAAACTGGAACTACTAAAAAACTAAAAACCTGCCCAGCAGAGGAAACAATCAAGAGAATGAAATGGCAACTTAAGTAATGTGAGCTAATAATGTACCAGTTACATATCTGAGGAGGAGTTAATTTCCAAAATATACAAGGTAAGCTGGGTATGGTGGTGCACACCTGTAATCCCTGCACTTGGGAGGCTGAGCCAGGAGGATCATTGCAAGTTTGAGACCAGCCTGGGCTACAAAGTAAGTTCAAGGCCAGCCTGAACTGTATAATGAGTCCCTGTCTCAAAAAATAGGACTGGGGATTTAGCTCAGTGGCATAAGCGCCTGCCTGGCAGGTGCGAGGTTGTGAGTTTGATCCCTGGTACCAAAAGAAAAACAAAACAAAACAAAACAAAGCAAAATATACAAGGAACTCCTACAAAGTAGGACAGAAAACCAGGTAACGATTTTTAAAAGTAAGTATAGGGGCTGGGCAAATAACTCAGTGGCACAGCACCTACTACAAAAAATACATAAATTAACAAATAAATAAATAAACAGGGCTTAAGTAGACCTTCACCAAAGAAAATGTATAAATGATCGATAAATATTTAAAAGATGTTCAATATCGGCTAGGCATGGTCACACATGCTTATAATCCCAGCTCTGAGGAAGACTGAGGCAGGAAGGCCACAAACTTGAGTCCCACCTGGGCAATTTATCAAGATCTTGTCTCAAAATAAAAAAGGGCATGCACCTTTAATCCCAGCACTCAGGAGGCTGAGGCAGAAAGATCAAGTTCAAGACCAGTCTGCCCTATATAATGAGCTCAACTGTATAGAGAAAACCTGTCTCAAAAAAAGAAAAAATTAAAAAAGGCTAAAGATGTAGTTCAGTGTAAAGACCCTGGGTCTATCCCTAGTATTGTTTTAAAAAAAAACCTCAATATCAATGCAGTATCATTAATCATCAAAGAAGAGCAAATCAAAACCACAATATTACCTCACACCTTTTAGGACAGATAATATTCACCTCGTGGATGGGTCATTTTATTTTTTCAGAAGGGACACAGGGCCACATTGAGAAGTGCTGCTTGTGTCGTCTACATTAACTGCACGGTGGCATCACAGATATTTGCTTCTGTCCAAACTCATCAAACTGTGCACAATAAATATGTGTGGTTCTTCATATATCAGTTATATCGCAATACAACTTTTTAAGTAATAAATCACACATGTTTTAGAGTTTTTTAAAATTTCTCATATGAAAGACAAGAACCAGATCAAGCAGGGGGAAATAAAAAAGCTACCTTATAGGAGAAGCAGACCATGAAAGAAAACAACAAAAAAAATTATCACTGACATTTTCAAAAGGCAAAGAAGCTAGGTGTGGTGGCACACACCTGTAAACCCAGCACTGAGGAGGCTGAGGCAGAAGGCTCACTGCAGGGTCAAGGCTAATTTGGGCTACATGGCAAGACCCTGTCTCAAAAAAAGAAAAAAAAAAAAGGAAAAGAAATGATGTTGTATCCATGGATCAAGAAAACGAGGTAAGCTGGATATGGTGACTCACACCTGTAATTCCAGCACTCGGGAGGCTGAGGCAGGACAATTGTATGTTTGAGACCAACCTGGGCTACAAAGTGAGCTCAAGGCCAGCCTGAACTGAATAGTGAGACCCTGCATGGTGAGGCGCTGTCTCAGAAAAAGACAAAAAGAAAAGAAAATAATGTGATGATGCCAAGCATGGTGGCACACACCTGTGATCCCAGCACTCAAGAGGCTGAGGCAGGAAGATTGCCCTGAATTTGAGGCCAGCCTGGGCTGCATGTTGATTTCAACGGCAGCCTGGACTATATAGCAAGACCCTGACTCAAACAAAACAAAACAGAACAGAAAATGATTCAACGAAAAGAAATACTTCAAAGAACCAAAAAATAACACCTGGAAATAAAAAATACTGCCAAAATAGAAAACTCCAAGGAAGATATGATAAAGTTGAAGAAAGCTCACAGAAGATTTAGCAAAACATACAGAAATAGACAACAGGGGAGAAAACTGAAGGTTAAGTCATGAATTTTCAACATCTGAATAATAGACTTCTGGAAAAAAAAGAAAAACAGAAGTACTCAATAGAAAAGACTCCTCAAATAAATGAGGACGTTTTCCTGTTATTGAAGGATGCAGTTTCTAGGTGGAAAAGATGGAGCAATAAACAAGGTTGGCAAGGGAATACAGACCAACACCAAAGCCCACCGCCGGGAAATTCCAGAACACGGGCAAAAAAACAGTTCTCTTGATTCTACAAGCGTCAAGAGAAAAACAAAAGTCATTTCTCTTTTCAAAAGAAAAGAACCAAGAATGAAAATGACTCAGACTCATCAACAGCACCACTGCCATCAAGAAAATAGAGAAATAATCCCTTAAAACACCAAGAGACACTGGGCATGGTGGTGCATGCCTATAATCCCAGCACTCAAGGAGGCTGAGGCAAGAAGATTGCCATGAACTTGAGTCTAGCGGGAGCTAAATAGTGAGTTCAAGTTCAGTCTGAACTCTGTAAGTGAAACTCTATCTCAAAAAAAAAAAAAAAAAACCTCAAGGAATGTGATTTTCAGCAGAGTTTTCTATACTTAGCTAAATTATCTAGTAAGTGCAGGATAGAATGAAAACAGTTTTCATGCAAGATCTCACAAAAGTTACCTCCAGCCTGGGGTTATACAGCTCAGGGCCACAGCCCCTGCCTGGCAAGTGTGAGGTCCTGAATTCAATTCCCAGTACTTCCCCCCACCCCCCCAAAAAATGTCACCTCCCGTGCATGCTTTCTGAAGAAGCCACCAAAGAAAGGATACTATAAAGGACTAAGCTAGGAAAGAGGAATCAAGGGAAAGAAGAAAGAGGAGAAGCAGTGCAGAAAGCAGGCAAGCAAAATCCCAGGAGGCCGGGCGGCGTGGAGGATTCTGTGTGTCAGCTGTCCTGCAGGTGTCCACCAAGCCCAGCTAGCACAGCGTCCCCCAGGCAGACGTGCTGAGAACCGTTGCCACCCAGCCCTCACCTCCCGCTGTCTGCTCCTTTTCACCTGGGAACCAAGCATCTAAGTGAATTCCCCAGATTCTAATCTGTCCAAGCCTATCTTGGGCCGTGTAGTGCTAAAATGTCTCTCCCTACCCACCCCAGGGTCGCCGCATACGTCAGCTGAGAAGTCTTATTTCTACCCCACAGAGGTTCTGGGCTGTGATCTAGTCCTCAGTGAACTCAGTGCGGCACGCTCCACGGTTCCATTCCCGCCAGCCAGCCCACCCTGGCCTCCTGCCGCCATCCTGCCTGCGGCCTCGGGATGTGCAGCCCACATTTCCAGGGCTGCCCAGGACTCGGCTCCAGAGAGGCTTTGGGGAACCCCCGGGAGGCGGGAGGTGGGCCGTAGCCAGGAGACTGCTCTGCTGGGCTCCCCCTGGGAGCCTCTTTTTATCTGCGACGGTATTGTCATGTTACCCCCAGGGGTGTGCTGACTCCTCGGCTTTTCAGAATTAAGTGAGTATTATTCAGGAATATCTGTGTGGATGGCTTTTTAAAAATCATAAAGAAAAGTAAGAGAATGATTTACTGAAAGCAAGGAACCTCTGGTGAGCAACCTGAAAACTTAAGAAACAGTCTCCAGGATCTTCAGATACAGGTAACAGTTTATTTCTTATTCTTTTGTTAATATTTAAACTTTTATTAGTTCGTGTTTGCAGTACATAATGATTACATTCATTGGGGGAGTTGGTACATGCAGAGTACATGTTACAGATTCTTTTTCATTCAGTTGTTTTTTGGTTTTGTTTTGTTTTTTGGTGGCACTGGGGATTGAACTCACAACCTCGCACCTACCAGGCAGGTGCTTAAGCCACTGAGCCAAACTCCCAGCCCTATATTTTTCGAGGCAGGGTCACACTATGTAGTTCAGGCTGGCCTTGGGCTCACATTGTAGCCCAAGCTGGCCTCAAATTCACAATGCTCCTCCTACCTCAGTCTCCCAAGTGCTGGGATTAAAGGCGTGTGCCACCACACCTGGCTGGTTTAGTGTTTTGGTTTTTTTTTTTTTACGGCACCTGGGATTGAACTCACAACCTCGCACCTGCCAGACAGGAACTTGAGCCACTGAGCCAAACTCCCAGCCCTGGTTTTTTGAGGCAGGGTCGCACTATGTAGCTCAGGCTGGCCTTGCGCTCGCGTTGTAGCCCAAGCCGGCCTCGAACTCACAACGCTCCTCCTACCTCAGCCTCCCGAGTGCTGGGATTAAAGGCGTGCGCCACCGCGCCCGGCTTGGTTTAGTGTTTTTGAGACAGGGTCTCACAATGTAGTTCAGGCTGACCTTGAACTCACTATGTAGCTCAGTTTGGCCAAGAACAAGTGGTGATCTTCCTGCCTTAGCCTCTTGAGTGCCAGGATTATAGGTGTGCACCACCATGCCTGGCAGTGAAATGTAGGTATGTATATGTGTATGCATGTATGTATGTGTGTATATGAACATATATATATGTATATATGTGTGTGTATTACATACTCCTCGGACCTATTTTATTTCAGGCATAAACCACCATGCCCAGTGATAAGACTCTAAAGATATCTTTAGTTATTTTTAGAAAAATATACTTTTTCTCATGTTTTGGGAGGCACGTAGACAAGCCCACCACACCACACACAGACATTTCCACAGGAGTCCATTTTCCACTATCACAACTTTATCAAAATGCTCTTTCCCTTAGCTGAGAAAAGCCTGATGCTATTCAGTTTTAAAATACAGCACCAGAAACCAAATGTGCTGTGCCTATCTAAAATGCACAAAATACAAGACCCACAGATGTATAAGGGTTAGGCAACAGGCAACAAAGCTTCATGACTCTCCAGACACAGGAGACAAATGGATTAACCTTCCTAGAGCCTGATGCCCTGGCTGGGGGCTGCAGGAGAAACCCACCCAGAATCCAAGCTCCTCCCTGGATCGAGAGGCTGGCAGGAGCCCGGAGAGAGCACGTCTCCTAGAGTTACCAGGCCACAGTACAGAGGGAACATGAACCATTTGTTAAAAATTGATAGATTGATAAAAATTTAAAATGTCTCTTCTTCGAAACTATTAAGAAGTCAGGCATGGTGGCACACGCCTATCATCCCAGCACTCGGGAGGCTGAGGTAGGAGGAGCGTTGTGAGTTCGAGGCCGGCTTGGGCTACAACGCGAGCGCAAGGCCAGCCTGAGCTACACAGTGCGACCCTGCCTCAAAAAACCGGGGCCGGGAGTTTGGCTCAGTGACTTAAGTGCCTGGCTGACAGGGGTGAGGTTGTGAGTTCAATCCCAGGTGCTGCAAAAAATAAAAATAAAAAGGGCTGGGAAAGTAGCTCAGCATGCCCTGGGTTCCAATCCCAGTTCTGTGGGGGTGGGGGGAGAGCATATCCTAAATCATTCCACTTATAGAAAATGTTTCCAAATGCAAATAAAAAGCAGACCAGCGTTTGGGTTGCCTGGGGACGAGGGATGGAAAAGAAAGGAGGGAGGGACAGGCCCCAGAGGGACTCAAGGGAACTGTTCAGGGCAGTGGACATGTTTATCACCTTGACAGTGGTGGTGGTTTCTCAGACTCCACTCATGTTAAACTTATCACATTGCACACTCTATTTTTATTTATCCATCTATGTATTTATTTTTGGTTTTTTGAGACAGGGTCTCATTGTGCAGCACAGCCTGGTCTCAAATTTATGGCAATCCTCCTGCCTCAGCCTTCCAGGTGCTGTGATTGCCACACCCAGTTAAATTGCATACTTTCAATAGATGTAACTTACTGTGCACCAGTTATACCTCATAAAGGTTGTTTTTAAAGAAATTCCAAGCCAGGCATGGTGGTGCATGCCTTTAATGCCCAACACTTGGGGGGCTAAGGTAGGAGGAGTGTTGTGAGTTCGAGGCCGGCTTGGGTTACAACTCAAGCGCAAGACTGGCCTGAGCCACATAATGCTACCCTGCCTCAAAAAACTAGGGCTGGGAGTTTGGCTCAGTGGCTTAAGTGCCTGTCTGGCAGGTGCGAGGCTTTGAGTTCAATTCCTGGTGCTGCAAAAAAAATTAAAAAAAAAATCATAAGGGATTGCTTCTTTTTTAATAGACCAATGAAGATTGTACTCTTAAAAACACTCGTTCCATTTCTTTCTCTTTTTCAGCACACATGTATTTTGTTCTTGGCCTTCTTTCGATTTTTAATTTTTTAAATAGTGCCAAGTTCAAAGTTCACAAGGTACAAAAGGGTAAACAACAAATAGCCTCCCACCTGTCTCAGCCTGCCAGTCCTGGAACCAGCCACTATAACGAGTTTCCTAAGGACACTTCAGGTTTTATTCTAATGCACACGCTACTAAGATTTGTTAGAATATGGTTGTATTTTACCGGTTGGTTCAAAGACTTAAGGTTCAAGGGTGTGTTCAGCCTCACACAATCCCTGTGAAGTCAGACTGTCCCATCCCCCTCTGAAAATGTCACTGTCATCTGTCTTGAGTGTCTCTCTCTGCCTTGACCTTGTTCTTACACCAACGCTGACCCCTTGCTGTTTGATCTCAGCGCCGGGCCCTTCTTAACGTCGCCAGCGTAGTCGCTGCTGTCTACCTTCAACCACTGCTTTCTCAGTTATCTTCCTCGAGGGCTTCCTGTCCTCCTCTGAGTCTCTCAGGGTAGGTGAAAGGGTGAAAACCCCCGGTGTTATGACTACCCACCCAGGCTGCAGCCACCTGGACACCTGGGACCTTTGCCAGCTGTGCAGTGGCTGTGTGGCTGAAGCCAGGCTGGTGGCGTCCCTCCCCGGAAATCTGGGCTGGCATCTGACCCCCTCACAAGCCTTAGATATGTGCCACTTGTATCTCCAGGACCACGTGTGCACACTGCCTTGTGGTTTGTTTTGTTTTGGTTTGGTTTGTTTTTTTTCTGTCTTCCAAAGTGATGGCTTCTCTACACAGCATAGGAAACCACCAGCAGAGTGAAGAGACAGCCTACTGAATGGGAAAAGCTTTGCTAGCTACTCCTCAGACAGAGGACTACTATCTGGAATACAAAAAGAATTCGAAAAAGAAATCAGACCCACTCCCCAAATTTAAAGACCCAATTAAAAAATGGGCATCTGAAATGAATAGACACTTCTTCGAAGAAGTCCAAATGGCCAATAAATATATGAGAAGATGTTCCACATTACTGGTCATTCAATAGGTACAAATTAAAACAATGCTGAGATTCCATCTCACTCCAGAAAGAATGGCTATCATCAAGAAATCAACCAACAACAAATGCTGAAGCCGAGTGTGGTAGCACACACCTGTAATCCCAGCACTCCAGAGACTGAGGCAAGGGGATCGTTGCAAATTTGAGACCAGCCTGGGCTACAAAGTGAGCCCAAGTCCAGCTGAACTGTATAGTGAGACCGTGTCTCAAAAAAGACAAACAAGCAAACAAAAACCAACCACCAAAAATGCTGGAGGGGCTGTGGAGAGAAAGGAGCCTTTCTCCGCTGTTGGTGGGAGTACAGACCTGTGCAACCACTGTGGAAATCAATGAGGAGATTCCTCAAAAACCAAAACTAGAAATTCCATTTGATCCAGCTATTCTATGTCTAGGTAATGTCCCAAAAAAGCCAAAAACATCATATCACAATGATGTACGCATACTTATGTTTATAGCAATACAATTCATAACAGCTAATTGGAAACAGCCTATATGTCCATCAACAGATGAATGGATATAGAAAAGGTGACAGTTATACACAGTGGCGTACTACTCTGCCACAAAGAAAGACAAGCTTGAGTCATTTGTAAGAAAATGAATGTACTTTCAGATCATAATGTTAAGTGAAGCAACACAGACATACAAACTTAAATATTATATGGCTTGTCTTATACAAAAACTCAATATATATATATATGTAAAGTACAAAGTAGAAGACGTATAAAAGAAAACATGAGAGAAAAAAGCTATTGCAATCCAGCACAGACAATGTATCTAAAACTGTATCATGACTCAGTACAATTGTCTTACATGGTCTATATGTTCTTGGGCCTATTAGTCCAGTCTTCAGTCTATACATATAATAATTCATTTTATAAGGTCTTATAAGATAAACAAATGAATCTGATGCTGGAAAAATTAAAGGGGGGGGAGAGGGAAGGGGAAAAATTGAAATGTGTTATGCACATGCACCAATTCCCTATAGTAAATGTAATCAGTATGTACTGCAAACATGTAGTAAAAAGAGTCAAAACAGAAACAAAGCGATCACTTCTCTACTTTAGACTCTCCCTGATCCAATTCCTATGCTATTTAGTGTCCCATCATCCCTGATCTAAAGTTATTATTTTCTATTTAGGTACAGGGTCACATTGCCTAGGTAGACCCCACTTTTAGAGTAGACACAGCTTTTTTAGAGGTAGGGACTGTGGTTTAGATTTTATTTTGTTTACTTGTACTGCACCATTATAGATGTTAAAATAATTGAAGTAGGGCTTGGTGGTACAGGCCTGTAATCTCAGCACTTTAGAAAGCTGAGACAAGAGAATCACAAGATCAAATCCTGCCAGGGAATTTAGCATGACACTGTCTCAAAATAAAAATTTTAAAAAGGTTTGGGACCAGGTGTGGTGGTACATGCACGCATGTGATCCCAGCACCAAACAGTCGGCTGAGGCAGGAGGATCACTATGAGTTTGAGGCCATCTGGGATACCTAGTGAGTTCAAGGCCAGCTAAACTAGAGTGAGGCCCTGTTTAAAAAAAAATACCCAAGCCGGGCGTGGTGGCGCACGCCTTTAATCCCAGCACTCGGGAGGCTGAGGTAGGTGGAGCGTTGTGAGTTCGAGGCCGGCTTGGGCTACAACGCCAGCGCAAGGCCAGCCTGAGCTACATAGTGCGACCCTACCTCAAAAAACCAGGGCCGGGAGTTTGGCTCAGTGGCTTAAGCGCCTGCCTGGCAGGTGCTAGGTTGTGAGTTCAATCCCCGGTGCCGCAAAAAAAAAAAAAAAAAAAAAAAAAATTACCCAACAAGACATGGAAAAAAACCCACTCATTAACCAGGTGTGGCTTACACTTGTAATCCCAGCACTCAGGAGGCTGAGGCAGGAGGATTGCTGGGAGTTCCAGGCCAGTCTGGGCTACAAAGTGAGTTCAAGGCCAGCCTGACCAGCATAGAGAAACCTTGTCTCAAAAAGACAAAAAAAAAAAAAAAAAAATTAACCGTGAATCACTTTAGGAGAACTTGATAATGAACCTTACATGACTTAGGCAAAGTACAGTAAATTGTAATTTATCACATATAGGTTTCCATTTATTAAAGCTCCTTAGGCGGGAGTGGTGGCCCACGCTTTTAATCCCAGCACTGGGGAAGCTGAGGTAGAAGGAGCGTTGTGAGTTCGAGGCCAGCTTGGGCCACAACGTGAGCGCAAGGCCGGCCTGAGCTACACAGTGCGACCCTGTCTCAAAAAACTAGGGCCGGGAGTTTGGCTTAGTGGCTTAAGCGCCTGCCTGGAAGGCGGGAGGTTGTGAGTTTGATCCCTGGTGCCGCAAAAGAAAAAAAAAATAAATAAATAAAGCTCCTTAAAGTAGGACACGCCCTGCATGTCAGCAATCAAAAACTAGATCTCGCCTGCCGGCCCTGGAAGAGCAAGGTAGGAACAGAACACCGGCCTGTTACGCAATAAGCCCAGGCGGCCAATTGGAAGCTCTGGATCTCTACTTCCGCTCTTCCTGCTCTTGAGTGCCCCTGTGATTCCCGCTGCAGGTGCTGCGCAGGGAGGGAGTAGTTACAACAGTAGGTCCGCCCTTGCACAGCCTGCCAGCCCTCAGGAGCCCGCCCGCGGGGGTGCGGGGCCAAAAGCTGGGATTGGAAAAGGCCGCTCCGCCTGCACAATAATGCAGCTTTGTGTGCTTTATGGAGAGAGGCGGGTGCTGGGACTAGAACCCAGGGCCTTGTGCATGGTAAGTGAGTGCTTTGCGACTAAGCCACACCCCTGTCCCAATGCAGACTCTTAAAACAGGCAAACTACTGTTCTTTATTTAAATGTTTGGTGTTTTAACAGGGATATTTCCACATTAATTTGAACTGGGAATCGAATTCAGGGCCTCGCACTTGCCAGGCAGGTGCTGTGCTGCAAGCTATAATATCTCCATCCCTTTTTTTTTTTTTTTCATTTTTTTTTGTTTTTGAGATGGTCTCATTATGTAGCCAGGCCTACCCTCGCGCTCCCCCACTGATCCACCTGCCTCAGCCTCAGCACCCCACCTCCAGCCCCCGTGCTGGGATTACAGGCATGTAACGCACACCCAGTCCGTTATTTCTTTAATTATTCTTCCTTCCTCGTTTTCGCTCTTTTCTTCCTGAGGCTCTGCTACCTCCAGGTTAGATTTGCTGCCATCTGCGAACTTCCTTTGCTCCCTGATTAGCCGATCTCTACATTGTTACAGCTTCAATTAGCTGACCCTCTTCCTTCAGCTCCACCCACTATTAACTGCAGCCAGCAAATACTTCATTTTATTTTATTTTCAAATCCATTATTTCATTTTAGAGACTATGTTTAATTCTAAACTTTCCTCCTTCTCTATATTTCTTTAGTGAGATTTTCTATGTGTTTGTTCATTGCAAGTACTTTGCCCATTGCTTTAATAGAACACAGTTCTAGTTAATCTTATTTATTTATTTATTTATTGGTACCAGGGTTCCAATTCACAACCTCAAGTGCTTAGGCCACTGAGCTAAATCCCCGGCCCTATTTAATCTGTTTTAAATTCCTCACCTGAAATTCCAACATCTGGGTCACCTCATGGTTGTTCTCTGCACCAGCACACCCAGCCCTTTTCTTTTTTTCTTTCTTTTTTTTTCTTTTCTTTTTTTTTTTTTTTTTTTTTTTTTTTTTTTTTTTTTTTTTTTTTTTTTTTTTTTTTTTTTTTTTTTTTTTTTTTTTTTTTTTGTTTGTTTGTTTGTTTTGCGGCACCAGGGATCGAACTCACAGCCTCACGCCTGCCCAGCAGGCAGTTAAGCCACTGAGCCAAACTCCCAGCCCTATTTTTTTGTTTTGTTCTGTTTTTGTTTTTGTTTTTTTTGAGCCAGGGTGGTGCTGTGTAGCTCAGGCCGGCCTTGCGCTCACTCACAACGCTCCACCTACCTCAGCCTCCCGAGTGCTGGGATTAAATGCATGCGCCACCACGCCCAGCTTTGTTCTATGATTTTCACTGGGGTCTTTTCCAGGGTGCAGACGTGCTTGCCTGCCACGCCCCAGCTGTGCGGGAGTCACGAGAGTCCAACCTGAGCGGGCCAGGAGGGCGTCAGCGGGGTCCACTGCAGGCTGCTTCAGGGGCGGAGGCAGGAGGCTGCGGTGCGGGGTGGCATGCGAGGCTTCATGGCCGCAGAACCTGCCTCACACGGGGCTGCAAGACCCGTGTTAGTCACGTGGCGGTGGCCGACGCTGGGCAAGATGGGACTGCTGTCCACTCCGGGGCTCCCGTGCTCAGCTCGGGACTCACCACCTCAGGATGGGCAGGGCACCTCCCGCCGACAGATGCCCTTGCCCCTGCACAGGTGTCCTGCATGTCCCCGTGTCCTGCGAGTAATTCTCCACACCTCCTCAGCCCTCCCTGAAAGTATGTCATCTGCAATGCTGACCAACGCGGTGGCTGTCACACTTGTTTACTGCATGCAAGTGTGTGTGTGGGAGGGAGGTACTAGGGATTAAACTCAGGGCACTCTACCAGTGAGCAAGTGTCATGGCATTTTGCCCAAGCTGGCTTTGAACTTGTGATTCTCCTGCCTCAGCCTCCTGAGTAGCTGAGATTACAAGTATGTACCACAGCCCCCAGCTTGTTTTACTATTTTTTCCTTTTCTTTGTCACTTACCAGTAAAAGGAAAATGCCCAAAATGTAAAGAAGAACTGAAATAGGTACTGTATAATAATCCTCAAAGTAGCTAATAAACTTCTAATTAAAAACAAAAAAATCTAGCAGTCAGAGGGCTGAGGTTGGAAGATTACCATGAGTTCCAGGCCAGCCTGGTGTATACAACGAGTTAAAGGCCAGCTTGAACTACAGAGCAAGACTCTGTTTTAAAC